>JAODAL010018928.1:0-73394 GCA_025379985.1 Phyllomedusa bahiana | reverse complement strand
TTTCTAAAAGACCTCTTTGATGACAAAAGCGGTTGGGGTAGAAGGCATTTTAAAAAGTTCAAAGGAAAAAGAGGTGATTTTTCCCTTGCCCCCAAGTTTCTGTGCATCAGAGGAGGAAGGAAGTGGTAAAATCGGCAAAAATCCCGGCGGTCGGAACGTTGCGCCTTGTTGACCCCGCGCCCCTGGTGCGTGTGGGGACGACGAATCACGGGTTTTGGGATGAGATTGCGACATTGCGGACCCAAGTGGTCTTTTAAGCAAATTTTGTTTTGCAAGCGTTTCTCACTGGAGAGGGGGAGCGAGGGGTAGTGTCATTACGGGTTCCGCCTCAAAAAGGGGGAGGGCGGTGGGCGAAGTGGGTAAATTTTTGATTTGGGCCCCCCCCCCCCCCCCCGGTCAGCAAAAACCCCCGCCCCTCGCTGATCGCCGTAAAAAGGTCGGACTCCAGTCTAGGCCTTTTTTGAGCAAGTTGATTAACCAGGTGTATTCCCGCCTTTGGAAAAAAACAAAAAGTAGAGGAAAAAAACCTTAGGTGGTTAACCCCCCAACATGTCGTAAAATGCAGCGAATGAAATGATTTGAAATGGAGGGCAAATTGGCCAAAAAAAGGGCCCCAGACTGACGCCGGGCCCCAACCCATGTAAACCCCTTGTTCGCCTCTCCTCTCCCCCGCCACCCCCAAGGTTCCTCGTCCCCATGTTTTCGAGTCTTTGATCGGGGATCACCCTGCTTCGCCCCCCGTGCCAAACCACCAGACCCCCAGAGACCCATCCTACCCTTCCCCTTCCCGCCAGTTTGATGACCTGCACGCCCTACAGCGGCCCGTTAGCAGCCGCCTTTGTCTTCCCGGGGTTTGGGGCGAAGAAAAACCTTTACCCCAAACCATCCCAAAACCAAAAAGCGAATGTCGGCATTCTGGGGACAAGATGGGTTCCCCAGTATGGCCCTTGCCTGCCCCAATTAAAGGGTGAGAGGATTTTGTTGCCCGAAAAAAAACCATCCCCGCCCCGGGCCCCCGGGGTCTCAAAATTTCAAAAAGGGTTGTTGCATTTGTGGCCCGGGAAAAAACCATCTGACCACCGACACATGGACTAGCAAGCCGGAAGGGCCCCTATATCTCTTTTTGGGCGTCACTGGGGGAGTGGGGGATGTCTTGGGGGTGACGGTGGGTTAGGCTGGCGCCGCTCTTCAAAAACCGCAGGGATGGTGCAGGGTTCTTTCTCACAAGGTCACTATGGTGCTCACGTCGCCCAGAGAAACCATGCCGTGTTGAAATTAATCTGTCTTGGAGACATCCCACAAAGGTCAGGAGTGTGGACGGCTCTCGCAAATGAGATCGAGCGCTGGTCTGTTGTTAGGTTGCCAGAACTTGTGCCAGGCAAGGTGGTGTGCGGATAACGGGCGAAATCTGCTGGCCGCGCCCTTAAGATCGGTAGGTGGAGCAACATCTCTTGCCTGGCACATGTCCATGAACCTTGACTGTCCAGATATTTCTTATGGAGCGGATTCCTTTAAAGTCTATGGGAGAGCAACAAACCACCTTCATTATTACACCAACAAGGCTGGAGAAGCTGAAAATTAACATCCACAACAGTCAAAATGGATACGTGCTAAATCTTAGGCATCACACTTAGGTTATAAAAGGCACAGATAAAAAGTCACAGACCATTAACTCATCCCCTGTCTTGTTCCAAAGCATGTCCCTTAACCTGCATCACCCACAAATTAAAAGTGCCAGAAGGCAGTATGATTTGAACATCTGTTACTTGAATCTGAAATTGACATATCCCCTGTCCTGGAACGCAGGATGAGCCCAAACCTGCATGACCCCAGATTTAAAAAGTGCCCGACCGCAAAAAGGAGTCTTTCAACACCATTTTTAGTTGAACTGCACACTAACTATATCTGTCTGTACCGCAGAATGGACACATTAAACCTGTCTGACCATCAGTTTATAAAGGCCAGATAAAGGTGTCTTTAAACCACCATTTTAAGGTGAACTGGACATATAATGTCCCTGTCCTTGGGCGACAGTTTGACCATTAAACCTGTCTGACCCCCGATTACAAAGGTGCCGGAAAAAGGAGTCTTTAAACCACCATTTTAGTTGAATACTGGACATTGACTAGAACTGTCCTGTGCCTCAGATGACCCAGGGCCGGAGTTTCAGTGGGTGCGCGTGAGAAGCCAGGCTGGCGTCTTCCGTCATCTATTAACACGCAGGTTAAAATGCCCTCGATGACGACGGCAAAAAAATAAACTGTCGTGTGAAGCAGAGTGCAGAAGCGATGTGTGAGAACTACAGCTTCCTCAGTACCAGTCAGACCGGGTTAGCGATTGCCCTCCTCCGTATGAGTGAGGACCATTGAGCTTCAATTGGAATTACTGGTGGTTAACGCACCTGTTACACCAGGTGCCCTTTTGCTTGGACATTCTTTTTCTCATTGTACTCAACGTGCTGGAGGAAATTGTCCTCTGTACTTTGTTCTCTGTCCATGCTCCATGACTCCATGTCCTGATGATATAACCATTATTGGTCAAGTTTTCTGTACCTCCCTTGTACGATTCAGGGGAATTTTTTTACCAGCTTTTGGTACAGCAATGTTTTTTTAGTAGTTTAATTATAGATAACACATTTTTCAATATAGGATGTGGAATCCCCACCATTGTCTTTGTTATATTTTTTTAATTGTATTAAATGCCGTTGTCACATTCAGGGTTTTGCTAGCTATTTAAAGATCTTGCATAAAACTAGTTATTTTGCATATTTGTCATTAGCAGGTCCTTACCTATTTCCTGTTTCTGACAGCAGCACCATCACCCTAGAGCAACATTTTTAGAATAGACCTGTAGTATGCTGCATGTAACAGCAAAATGCCCCAAAAATTACAAAGCATGACCCTTGAGCCAATTTGGACAAATTGTTTGAAGGAACAAATGTCTGTTAGAAACAACATTTTTAGAATAGGACTGTAGTATAGGCTGCATGTCACAGCCAAAATGCCCCCAAAATTCAAAACATGACCATGAGCCAACTTTTTGCCAATTGTGAAGAACAAATGTCTATTAGAAACAACATTTTTAGAATAGGACCTGTTAGTATTGCTGCATTTCAAAGAAAATGCCCACCAAAAATTCCAAAGCGATGACCCTTTGAGCCACTTTGGTCAATTGTGAAGAACAAATGTCATGTTAGAAACAACATTTTTTTATAATTGGACTGTTAGTTTTGCTGCATTTCAAAGCAGCTGACCCAAAAAAATTATAAAATGACGTCTCAGCCACTGTTTTTAAAATTGGGTGACGGAGAAATGCCCTTAGAAGCAGCATTCTGTCCAAAGGACCATGATTATTGCTGTGTTATCTCACAGCTACTTGACCCCAAAAAATTATAAATTTGACTTCTCAGCCACGTTAAAAATTGTGAGGGAAAATGCCACTTAGAAGCCATATTTTCGGTTCAAAGGACCATGGATTATTGCTGTATATCACAGCTACAGGACCCCCAAAAAAATTATAAATATGACTCTCAGCCCACTATTAAAAATTGTTGAGGAGAAATGCACATTAGAAGCCACATTTCTGTTCCAAAGGACCCCCCCCCCCCATGATTATAGCTGTATCTCACAGCAACATGACCTCAAAACCATGACAATGCGAAAACTTATTACAGTTAAAGTGATGAGCAAATGGATTCGGTGTTGTCATGAAACCTTGCTGTCTTTTACAGTTCTACTCACAGCAAAAAGAGATTAAAGAGGAAAAGAGAATAAAAATTGCAGTAAGAATTGATTCATTATAAAAAAGTTTTAATGGGGTCCATTTCTGTTTGAAAAGAATGTGGATGTGACGGCAAGCTAATCGGTGACATCGGCAATTGGGGGCCACAACATTCATAGAGAATTCAATGCCCTGATTATCTTGTGAAGTCAAATGATCCACATTTCCGTGGAAAGCCGGTTGTGTTTGTCTGTAATGACCACCTCCAGCTGTGCTGAAGGTCCGCTCAGATTATGACGCTGGCTGCTGGGCAGGACAACACATAAGATGGGTGACGAGCCAGCTCGGGCCATTCGTTCCATTTTGGATTCCCATTGTCTATTGGGTCCGGAACACATGCAAAAACATCGGTTGTTGTTGTGAGACGCAGATATTTTGGTGCACCATGATCATTAAGCTGTATTCTTTGTGGTGTTGGATGTGTGCCTGCATTGCATGCGTTTGGTGTGGCGGTAAAAAATAAAAGTTTGCCGAGGTCACCCTATTAGGCTTCCCGCCTCCTTGGCTTGGTGCTTCTCCCTTGTGCCATTGCATTGTGATGGTGTTGCTTGCTGTGTTGTTCTCTGGCTGTGTGGGCTTCTGGTTGTGTGCTGCTGCCGTCGTGTTGGACTGGTGTTCCCTTGCTTGGTATTTGTGTTTGGCATTGTGTTACTGTGACGTTTGTTCATTTGTGTGTCCTACTCCTGCCCCTGTGTTTGTCATACTGTGCACTAGTGCTGGGATCTTGTTGTTGTCTTGTGATGCGCCGGTGTCCGTGTGCTGACTGTGGTGTTTGTGGCTGTGTTGGAGAGTGGCCAATCACACGTTGTGGTGTCTGCATTCTAATGCTATGGCGATTGTATTGCCTCGCTGAGCCTGTGTGTTTTGTGTTGTTGTTGCTGTTGTGCCTTGTTTGTTCTTGCTGCCCATCCTACGGTCTGTTGTTTTAATGTTTCTTGTGTTGTGCTGCTTGTGTGTGTGGATTTGGTGTGTGATGTTTCTACCTGTCTGTTTGCTGTGCTTGTCTGTGGTGACTTTGCCTGCTTTCTGATTCCATGGCGGGCACTGTTGATGCACCTGTTGTTGCTGCCATCGTGAGTGTTGCTCCATGTCTTTGCTGTGTGTGATGCCTCTTGGGGTCTTGTGACCAATCTTTGTTTTGTTTATGTTTTTGCTCTGCTGTGTTTTTTTGTGCCTTGGATGCTGCTGAGGAGTTTGCTGCCTACCCTGCTGTGAGTGTGATGCGGCTGACCTGCCTCCCTTGGTTCGGTGATACTGTCCTTGCTTGGTGTTCGTGTGCTGTCCGTTGCTTGTTGCTTGGTCTTCTGACTGTGACCTGTTCTGGTGCCATCTGACTTGTGATGATTTTCTGTTGCCTTGTTAGGGGACCCTATATACCGGGACTGCTGTTCTTGTGCTGTGTGCACCAACCTGTGGGTTGTCCTGCTGCTTGAGCTGCTGTGTTCTCTGTTGTGCTGTGGCTGTTGCCCCTGCCATCACTGCCTCCTTGCTGTGTTGTTGGCTTGTTGCTGCTTGTCGTGTCTGCTGGGTGTTGTGTGTTGTTCGTTGTTTACTGTGTTGTTTTGCGCCTGTGGAACATCTCTTCTAATCCCATGTGTTGTTCCTTGCCTGCTTACTTCTTTTGTGCTGCCGTGTATGTACTTGTTTACTGCTGGCCTCATTTTGATCCTTGCTTGTCACCCTTTGCGTGGTGTGCCTTCCTGCTGTCTGTTATGCCCCCTCCTTTTGCTGCTGCACGCTAAGCCTACTTGGCACTCAAATGCTGTCACGTCGCTGAGTTGTTCCACCGTGAAATTTGGGAACGTTGACGCAGACGCAACAGTTGTCTCCAGTTTGATCAATCTGCAAGGTATCAATTTCCTGCATTTTACTCTCTATTTGGGTGGGTTGGAAGGAATGTGCTTAGTTTTGTTTTGTAGCCGGGGATCCAGGAGGTGGCCACAAGTAACTGTTGTTCATTTTTTTTGATGGCCTTAATGCGAAGGATCATGTGGAGGAATTGGTGCATCCAAGCACATCTGTGAGAGATGGAGCCTTATTTCCAAAGCCTCTGGGTCGAGGGGCACTAGCAAAACTGATCTTCACTTTCTTCACTCCTGCCGCCTCAAATTCGCTGCCATTCTCTTTCCAGGCAGGGACTGTCGGTTCATCAGGTGTCTAGGAATACCTCCTCCTCCTCCTCTCGCTGACCTCCGGCACAGCTTCAACACAGCCCTGACTTGCCTGAGATGAGCACCTGTGAGCTGATACGTCACCTTGCACTAGCTCTGGACCCCGAACCACTGTCTAATGACAGACCGATGAAATTGTGAAAACTGTCGGGCCTTTGTGGATTTGACGGAGAGAAAGGCTCCGTCGTCGCATCTGTGTCCTTCTCCTCCTCCGTCGCTGGCGGGACCTGTGTTTCTGTGTGCCAACGATCTCGTTCCAGAAACTAAGATCACCACAATGCTCATTGCTGTCAAGGGCATTGTCCCGCACTGACATTTTTGGTGGCTTCTTCAAACTAGCTAGGATGGTGAGAGCTCTTTCACCTGCCTCCACTCTCGGTGGTTTCAACACCCCGAGGTCCGCACCGCTGCTCTGTCAGGCCATGTGTCACTTCGTACTGCGTAATGGCATTGCGCTGCTGCCACAATCGCTGGAGCATGTGGGAGGGAGGAATTAGCGTGTTGCCACATGAAAAATGAGATGGTTGACGGGGAGGCCGGTGATGCTGCAACGCAGGCCTAGGGGGACGAAGCGGGTGCAAACGGCGGAAGTGGCGAACTCAGACATCGAGCCTTCTTCAGAGGGCAGTCCAGACCGGGTAGCTACTTTAGAAAATTTCTGGACGACAAGGTTCATGACATGTGCCAGGCAATGGGACAGGTTCTGTGATCCAGCCTACGATCTTAAGGCGAGGACACAGCAGATTTCGCCGTTATCGCACACCACCTGCCTGGCACAAGGTTATTTGTCTACCAGCAGCGCTCGGTCTCGTTGCTTAGTGCGTCCACTGCTCCTGACATGGATGTGTGGACGGTCTCCAAGGAGATTAATTTCATCTCGTGACATGGGGTGTCTATGGACACGTGATGACTACAAGTGGACCTTGGGGGAAAGAGCCTGCACCATCCTGCGGTTTTGAGTGCGTGCGCAAGCCCTGAGTGCCACCGTCACCCCCAGGAGACATCCACCTGCTCACCTGTGAGCTGCTCACAGAGTATAGCGGCCTTGGCCCGTTTTTTGGCTTACTTAGTACCATTGTGTCGCGTGGTGTGATGGACTTTTACGGAAACATAGATGCAGACAACGGCGCTTGAAATTTGAGATGACACGTGGATGGCCACGGCAGGGACGGACTTTGTCTGGCAAAGAAATGCCTGCTCGGGCATCTGGTATTGGGGGCAAGCCGATGGCCTTGACGTGGCGGACCACATCACTGTGTCCACCAGACGGATAAGGAAACAATTTCCAAAGGCCAAATGCCTGGAATGCCGACGTTAGGCTTTTGGATTTGGGGGAAGGTTTGGGTTAAAGTTAGTTTCTTCTGCTCCCAAACCTGGAAGACAGATGGCTGGCTGTTAGACTGGACGCTGTACGGCGTGCTGGTCGTCAAACTGGCGGGAAGGGAAGGAGTAGGATGGGTCTCTGGGGGTGTTGGTGGTACTCGGGGCGACGGTAGAGGGCTGTAGACGGTGGATGATCCTGGTATCATGAATCTGTGAGACATGGGCAGCTGAGGAACGCTTGGTGGGGTGAGGAGGAGGAGGCGGATGACAGAGGGTTTGTGACTGTGGTTGGAGGCCGCGTCGGTTGGCTTTTTTGGCCAAGTGTTCCCTCCATTTCAACTCATGCATTCGCTGCATGTGACTAGACATGTTGGTGGTGTGTTAACCACTTATGGTCTTGCTTCTACTTATGCGATTACACTGGGCAATGGCGGCATATGACACATTTTTCGATGGTGTGTGAATTCAGAGGCTTGGTCAAAGAAGGACCAGGCTTGAGAGGTCCTGGCCTTTTTGACGGCGATAAGCGAGGAGCGGGTTTGCGCTGACCGTGGCTGGCGGATCATATCAGCGGAATTCTGCGACCGCCCTCTACCTTTTTGAGGCGGGTCCCGTAAGTGGATCACTACCCCATCGTCTTACCCTCGTCACTGATGAAGCGCTCGCAAAGCAAATTCCTGCGGAAAAGACCAGGATGGGATCCGCAATGTCGTCATCATCTTCATCATCAACACCAGGTGACTTGGTCGTCCTGACTTCTGCATCCAGAAGCTGCGGGTACAAGCAAGGGGCACGCAAGGCGTTGCCGACCGCCCGGGATTTTTTGCCGATTGACGGCTTCCTTCACTCCTCTGATGGCATCAGTAAGGGGGCGTCAGAGCGACTAAATCATCCTCTTGATCTTTTAACATGCCTTCTGACCCCAAACCGCCATTGTGTCATCCACTGAAGTCTTCAGACAATGGATTATCCCACAGTGTGTGGGGGTACACGACGTTGACATTTGGCATCTTGCCTTACATGTTGCGGATGCTGATGATGCTGATGACGGACATTTGTGGCCGTGACTGCGTGGACGAGGAGGTAAGACTGATGATGAAGGTTGCATTAACCACTGAAGGACAGATTGGCGTCTATGTTCGTTACTTAGATTCACAGGGCCCTGACCCAGCTGATGACAGCCTGACGGTCCTGCACTGACGACATCCGTGGCCGTGCGTGTTGTCGCAGCACTGGAAGAAGCACCTTCTCTCGTACTCTACCTCCATGTGCTCCACCCTCTTTGCTGCGTACCACCTGCATTTCGCTCCATTCAGAAATATAAAAAATTTGAGAAGGGATGGAATTTGTTTTGGAAAGTCTCTTATTAAAAGTCGGCAATCACAGCTATCTAAATCCCTTTATCAAACACAAAATTGTCTGGATTCAAATTTCTGCAAGGGGTCTATCAACAAATCTGGGACTGGGCAAAAGTCCAAAATTCACGTATTTGTTATTCTTTGGTATAATATAACTGTTTTTTTTTGCCATTTCTAATTCACCTGTGGTGAATATAGAATTGCTGTTTTATGATTTACGTAGATGCTGACGTCACATGAACAGTGCTGATGTGCGCAAAAGTCAAAAAACACGTATACTGTTATGTTTTGATATAATAATACTGTATTTTTTGCCACCTTTCAAAATTTCACCTGTGGTGAATATAGAAATTGCTGTTTAAGATTAAGTAGGATGCTGCGTTCAATGAAACAAAGTGCTGAGTGCGCTAATGTCAAAAAAACACGTAACTGTTAGGTTTTGATACTAATAAACTGTATTTTTTGCACCTTTCAATTCACCTGTGGTGAATATAGAATTGCTGTTTAAGAAGTTTACGTAGATTGAATGCGTCATTGAACCAGTGCTGAGTGCGCAAAAGTCAAAAAAAACAACGTAATGTTATGTTTGATATAATAAACTGTATTTTTCTGCACCTTTATACTTCAATGTGGTGAATATAGAAATTGCTTTTAAGATTTACGTAGTTCTGCGTCACTGAACAGTTGATGGGTGCGCAAAAGTCAAAATAAACACGTGTTAATGTTATGTTTTGATATAATAAAACTGTATTTTTTTGCACATTTCATTTCACTGTGGTGAAATATAGAATTGCTGTTTTTAGATTTTTCGTAGTTGCTGCGTCAATGAACAGTGCGGTGTGCGCAAAAGTCAAAAAACACGGTAAAACTGTTATGTTTTGATATAATAACTGTTTTTTTTGAACCTTTCAATTCACTGTGGTGAATACAGAAGTTGCTGTTTTAAGATTTACGTAGATGATGCGTCAATTGAAACAGTGCTGAGTGCGCAAAAGTCAAAAAACACGTAATTGTTATGTTTTGATTAATAAAACGTGTATTTTTTGACACCTTTCAATTCACCTGTGGTGAATATATAATAGCTGTTTTAAGATATACGTAGATTATGCGTCAATGAACAGTGCTGAGTGCGCAAAAGTCAAAAAACACGTTAAAACTGTTATGTTTTGATATTAAAAAACTGTATTTTTTGCACCTTTCATTTAACCTTTGGTGAATATAGGATATGCTGTTTTAAGATTTACGTAGATGGCTGCGTCAATGAACATTGCTGGGTGCGCAAAAGTGCAAAGGGAAACACGTAAACTGTTATGTTTTGATATAATAAACTGTATTTTTTGCACCTTTCAATTTCACCTGTGGTGGTATATAGAAATTGCTGTTTTAAGATTTCTACGTTAGTGATGCTGCGGTCAATGAACAGTGCTGAGTGCGCAAAGTCAAATAACTCCGTAACTGTTATGTTTTTGATTTAATAAACTGTATTTTTTGCACCTGTCAATTCACCTGTGGTGAATTATAGAATTGCTGTTTAAGATTTACGTAGATGCTGTGTCAAATGTACAGTGCTGAGTGCGCAAAAAGTCAAAAAACAAGTAATGTTATGTTTTTGTATATAATAAATTGTTTTTTTTGCACCACTTTAAATTAAAACGGTGGTGAATATAGAATTGCCCTGTGTTTTTTTTGTTTAAGATTTACCGTAGTTGCTGCGTCAATGAACAGTGATGAGTGTGCGCAAAATGTCAAAAAAAAACACGTAACTGTTATGTTTTGATATAATAAAACTGTATATTTTTTGCCACCTTTTCAATTCACCTGTGGTGAATATAGAATTGCTGTTTTAGATTTACGTATGATGCTGCCTTCAGATCGAACAGTGCTGGTGTGCGCAAAAAGTCAAAGAACACGTAACTGTATGTTTTGATATAATAATCTGTATTTTTTTGCAACCTTTCAATTCAAATGATAGTGTAATATTAGAATTGCTAGTTTTAAGATTTACGTGTTAGTTGCTGCGTCAATGAAACAGTGCTGAGTGCGCAAGAGTCAAAAAAACACGTTAAACGGTTATGTTTGATTAATAAACGGTTATTTTTGCACCTTTCAATCTCACCTGTGGTGGAATATAGTATTTGCTGTTTTAAGATTTACGTTGATGCTGCGTCAATGAACAGTGACTGGGTGCGCAAAAGTCAAAAAACACATAACTGTGATGTTTTCGTATGATACACGGTATTTTTGGCAACAACACCTGTGCTGACTACAGGATTGGCTGGTGTGTAATTAAGTGCAATGGTGGACTATATCAACAGTCACAGGTGTAATGGGTAAATTGAAACACCTATATGAAATGTATTTATGATAATAAAAGTGGGTTTTGCAGCTAACAAAGAGACCTGCAGTTACTAGAAATTGATGTTTATCAAATATAAGTTCAGGCTGCCAATATCCAGGAAATATTATCAATAGCAAACTTGTTAATAATAAAGATATTCCACTCATGTCTATCACTAAGCTATTGGTGAACTTTATCCATAAGTGTTTTGTTCTTTAAGATTGAGCTTGTCTGTGTTTCGCCGCGCCCCCCCCCCCCCCCCCCGCTCCACCACCGCCGTGAATTTACAGTGGTTAGATTCTCTTTAATTCTCTACGCTAACTACATAAAATGTTCAAATCACCTAATGTAACTAAATTGGAAGGATCAACAGCTTATTGTAGAGGTTTCTCTGTGCAAGAAATAGACTAATTTCGCATGAGCTGTTTGGACCACAGGCAGAACGCAGGTCTATCCCTATGAGACGCTGAGAGAGACACTGAGGCTGTAACCAGGAAACGCTGTTTCTATGTATAACGACGGTCATGTGATTTTTTCCGCCAATCTGCAACCATACATCCCAGTCATGAGTCGCAACACACATATACCCTGCTCTATTCTGTAATATGATTTGCGTTGGCCGCCAAAATTACAGGGGAAAGCGCCGAAAAAAGGCGCGATCTTAAAGATGATGCACAGATATTAACCTTAATTACGCATGTATCTGGTAAATTTTCGTATCACATAAAAACTTGACGATTTCAACTTTGTCGATAAAATCGCCTCAACTCCCAGTCTTGCTGATGTTACAGGATATGGTTGTCAATGTCACATTTCAACTAAAAATCATGCTTCAAGACTAATTTATTCTGGGACATTTTAATCTGTGGAGTCATGCAGGTTTGAGGGTCATGTTGCGGTCCAGGTACAGGGTTTGTCAATGTCCGTTCAACTAATTTGGTGGTTCTAAGACTCCTTTTTTTTCAGGACATTTTAATTTGGGGTCATGCAGATTTAAGAGTCATTCTGACTAGGTCAGGACAGGCATAGTCAATGTCCTATTCACTAAAATGGGGGTTCAAAGTCTCACTTTTTTCGTCACTTTTTAATCTGTTGTTCATGTGATTTAGGGGCATGCATGGCGGTCCAGGCAGGGATAGTCTATGTCCAGTTTCAACTAAAAATGGTGGTTCAAAGACGCCCTTTTTACGAACACTTTTTAATCTGTGGGTCATGCAGGTTTAAGGGGATGCTGTGATTCAGGACAGGGAATAGTGATAGTCTGTTACTTTTTTTTTCTCGTGACTCTTGTTGCCTAATTGTAACTTTCTATGATGTAGCACATTATCCAGTATCCCTTTTGTGGATGTTAATTCAGCTTTCTATCACCCCGGTTTGGGTGTAAGATGAAGGTGTTGTTCCTCTCCCATAGACTTTAATGGTCATGTCCGATAATCTGGGTATGGTCTCATCGATATGATAATTGCCAATATCGACTATCGATTCGATAACGATAGTTGACACAATCGCTCATCACTCCTAACTTTAAAAAGGAGTTCCTTGTGCAGACGGATGCTTCTGACGTGTAACTAGGTGCAGTGCTTTCTCAGGAAATAGCTGGAGCGGAGCATCCTGTCACCTACCTAAGTAGGAAGCTTCACTCTGCTAGAGAAAAATACTTACTGCATTGTTGAGCGTGAGTGCATTGGCCATTTAAATGGGCCCTCGAGTCCACCTTAAAAATATTATTTGTTGGCGCCGTACAATTCGGAGTTAATCAAGGATTCACTCTCCATTAACTTCGGATGTGTCAGGTGAAGGAAAGGAACAAGAGAGTCAAAAGTTGGTTCTTACTTTGCAAAATTTCAAATTTACAGTGGAGCACAGAGCAGGGAGGCTACAGGGTAATGCTGATGCTCTTTCCAGAACACACTGTATGGTAGCTAAAAGTGTCTGACCCCACAGGCTCGAACAGAGGGAGCGGGTATGTGAGAAGGTGACAGGCAGAGTTGCCGAGGGAAGGTATTTTTCCCCTAGGGTACTTTCTTATGTGTATGTATGCATCATTGCATGTCACGGAGAGGCCTGGGCTTGGTGAAGGAAGGCCGACAGTTTCATGTGTCAGTGACACTAGGTTACTGACACATAGTTAGTATAGCGGTTTCAGTCCGTTTTGTCTGAGTCGGTTTTTCCTTAAGTGGTCAAAGAGCAGGGTGGGTGGCCACTCCCACGCGCCAGGTGAGGCTGGTGTCAGTCCTATAAAGACTGGGTCTGCAGGCCTGTGTTGGTCTTTCTGTGGACCTTTGCTGCTAAAAAACCATGCTGGAATCTTCTTACTGTACAAGCCAGATAGAAATCCTCTATTTAGGTAGTGCTCAGCCGAGCAGGTATTTTGTTTATGTGGGAGGCCTGAAGTTTAAGGCCTTGTGTTTTTGTTTTCACCTGCCAAATAAGTCCAGGCGCTGCCTGGACTTGGAGTTTTACATCTGTGTCACTGTTGAAGCCCCTGCTGCCTACCTGTTCGTGATGCTAATCTCCATCATACATATATGCCATAAAATACATATCATAACATTGGAGAAGACAAGAAGCCTGAATAATATCTTTAATGATGGGGACAGTAAAAATAAGCACTTTTGCAATTGGTTTGCATTATCTAAAACATTTAGTATAGCAGATATGATCTAATCTGTGTGGTCTACACCTAAAATTGCAGCCTGGGGGGTTGGGACCCCCCGCCTTTGCTGTGATTAGCTGTCTGATATGTAGCTCAACTCCCTGGGTGGGAAATGCTCTCTCTGCAGGACATGCCCCCTTTGCTGTGATTGGCTGCCTGCACACTCAGTGCTCACTCCCCTCTGAGCTGTGTCAAACTGAAAGTGAAACTGACTGAAGACTGTTCTGCTCCTCTGATGAGAAGGATTAAGGTAATGCTACATTCACTTTCCCCACCCATATAACACATATAATACACTTTACTCCCCCCACTCATATAACACACATACAGACACTCTGCTCCTCCCACCCATATTACACATACAATACACTCTGTGAGACACAATGACAAGATGTCACTTTTTGTAATATTAGGGGGTGTTATGTACAACTGCTTACAGCAATGCAGGTGTTCTGGTTACAAGGAGCTTGTGTAGCCTGGGAGGGAGGTGACAGCTCTCCAGGCATGAGAACTGACCACTGCATGAGATCTGCAGAGCTGTGAAATCCTCTCCCTTCCATCACTTATCCAGAATGATGATGTCACCAGTCTTCAGTAAGGGAAGACAATCCTAATGGGAGGAGAGACCCAACTACTGGAAGGAGAGACCCCCTACTACGAGGAGAGACACGCCCCTTGATTTGAAGCTGTAAGAGAGAGAAAGCTCAAAATGCCTGTGAAATCCTATAGTGAGAAAACCCTTTTAAGTAACACATGAAGGTAACACACAAAATGGAGGGCAGTAGTGTAAACAGTACCCATGTGGTGTGGGTGTTAACAAGAAGGCAACAGGAGCAAAATGTAATGCTATGTAGAAAAGTGTACAGAATCTCTGTGCATTCTATTACTGACCTGTATACACAACTATTAATATACAGGAAGGTAGGATCCACACACAGCAGCATCAGGATACAACTCAGGTAAACTGCAGGCAAATATGTGTAGCAGTTGCCATACCATACTCAATACCTGTCTCCATACAGATCCTCATCTAATGTCCTTTGCTTCTCTCTCACCATTGTCCCTATTACATGACTTCCCAACATGCTGAGAAGAGTAACATGTGCCCATATTTACTGCCTGTCCTCAGGCTGCTCCTCCTGTCACACTCCTCACAATCCCCATCACACCAGAAAGCTGCAGACACCACATGGGGTTGATGACATTGTTACTGTATCATATATCCACCATGGCTGCAGTTTGTACAGAGGAGTGAGCTATACACATCAGGTGGATCCTTTGAGTATTGTAGAAGACACCCCACTAACATCTGTACTCTACACTAGTACATACTGTAAATGTGCTCAGTGTTGTGTAGTGATGCCACTATCATAGTTCCCTGATCCTGTAAAGAAGTTTCTTCCATTCCAGCCTGGTGAGAGAGAAAATAATAGAATGAAACAGGAAGTTATTATCCTCAAAACTTCACCCTCTAATTGTATGACAACCCTCACTTAGACACTCCTCTACTTTTAAAAGGGGGATTTCCCCAGCATAAACCCACCCAATTACATATATTCAATAATTACTAAGCGTTCAAGATCCCCCCATCCCACAGCCATGTACCCATTTGCCTTTTTCAGGGTTTCGTAATATTAGTAGTTAAATGTGTATGGTACCATCATACCTCCCAACTTTTAGAGATTGCAAAGAGGACACATCAGGTCACACATCTAACCACTCCCAAACACATGACATCACACCAAGACATGCCTCTAATCACGGCCAATCACATACATGCCAGCTTTTTAGAAAAAAAAGGACACATTTTCAGGATTGCTTTGTATCCAATGATGAATTAGTAAGTAAGTTGTTGTGTAATAAACAGCAAGGAAACAGATACTTTTTAAAGCAAGCTAGTTAGTTTATTGATACAAATCTATTTTCCAAATGAAAAAGAGGGTCATTTATAGAGAAAAAGAGGGACAAGGGTTAAAAATAGGGACTGTCCCTCCAAAATAGGGACACCTGGAAGGTATGATTACCATTAATGTTGATGAAAACATACTGTATATGCATGGGAGAAATCAAAGTGCATATCATCCAAGGGACTGTATGGCAGAAATCTGAAGTACAATATGTATACATATCAATATAACTGTAATGTGTGTAAAGAGAAATGATAGGAATAAGATAGGGCAAATGTAAAGGAATAACAGAGCAGTATTTCGATGGGTGTATGGGATATAAGGAGTATTCTGTTGCTAGCGGTGCAGTGAACATATCTGACCTTATGGAGGACATGTCAAACGTAGATACAAAAGGCTAAAAATCCAACTGGGGTACTTACTAATGGTCAATAGTAAGAAAGACTAAATAGCTTTAGCCAGTGAGCAGAGCAGCATGGTTGAAGCATTGCTTGCGACTAATAACTTTTTGGGTTTTCCACATATTAATCTGAATGAGGGTGCATTGTTTGCAGGCTAAATTATAGTTTCTATTGGTACCAATTTGGGAAACATGCAACTTTTTTTATTTACATTTTTTGAGGATGTGACATGACTTAAATACTGCAATTTTGGTGTTTGGATTTCTTTTTTTCTTCTATGGTGCTCAGCATACGGGATAAATGATGTTATATTTTTCAGACATGGTGATGCCAATTATGTGTAACTGGGGCAGGAAATAATATAAACCTAAACATGGTGGCTATGGAAGCCATCATTAGACTTCCAGCTGCGGGTATGCCGATCGTCATGCAGCACCATTTTTCATTCATTTAGACATCACAAAAACCAGCTACATTCCCTGATGTTAGCAGTAGGTGTAAGTTGTAATTGGCAGCTGGCACCTGCCTCCTATGTAAGGGACTTGCTGAGTAAGCCAACTAAATAGGAACTTATCGGCACCATAACGTCCTCATATGTCATGTGTCACTAAGGGGTTAAGAATTAGAATGTTGGTCCAGGTGTATTGCTCCTATAGAGAATGTGGTGTTTTGCATTTTGAATAATGGGTAGAATGACAAAAGCAATATGATCTTTTTATTTTTTGAAAGCAGGATCTAACAGAGAGAGAGAGAGAAGCTGAGCTCTGTGATAATATAGGGTTATATTATTTGGAACAGGAATTTCTGTGTAAAAAGCATAGTAAATACTGATAAAACTCCTGTGACAGTATAAGTCCTTCTTACCCCACCCACAGTGATTGACAGTTTTCTCTGTATCAATGTGTGAACAGATCAAACTGTCAATCACTTTGTATAGGTTGCGTACATAAGAAATTGAACCCCCCACCCATGCAACCTATAGTTTCCGGCCTTGGTTCTCTTTGTGAGCGGTTATGTCAATGGCTCGACGCCCAACTGCAGCCATTTGTTAGTAGAGTGCCTGGATTTTTGCAGGATTCTAGAGATGTATTAATAAGTTTTTCGAATAAAATTTGGCAACCACAATATATGTGGCTCAGTTGTGACGTCGAGTCGTTGTACACAAGTATTCCCCTAGAAGTTGCAATACTCGCCTTAGATTTTCATCTTGACACCTATAGTTCGTTTACTAGTGATGAGAAATTATTCATCAAATCTGTAACCTCGTTTCTGATGCAACACAATTACTTTCTTTTTGATAGCAAATTTTACTTACAGCTTAGAGGTGTCTCTATGGGCGCTAAATTTTCGCCCTCGCTAGCAAACCTAGTGCTTTCATGGTGGGAATGTATGTACATATATAATTCAGACAATCCATTTGTTGTCGACGTGGAGTGGTACGGCAGATACATAGCTGACCTGCTACTTATCTGGCGGGTTCCTGTGTCTGCCGTGCCACTCTTCGTCGAATACATTAATAACAATCCCCTCAATCTATCTTTCACATTTTCTGTTCATCAGGATCATATTTCGTTTTTTTAGATCTTGATCTTATGGGAGTGCCTAATTCTAACATTTTCACTAGAACCTTCAGGAAAGAAGTTGCAGGAAATACAATCTTGCACTTTAAAAGTAATCATCCGAGACACACTAAATTATCTATACCAATTGGTGAATTAATACGTACCAAACGTAACTGTACTACTGAAGAAGACTTCCAAATTGAATCATAGAAGGTTTATGCGCGGCTTCACAATCGAGGTTATCCAGATTGGGTTTTGGACAGAGCAGTATCTAGAGTCAGAGACATCCCCAGGTCAAAATTATTGTTATCTAATAAATCTAAAATTAAACAAGACATTCCAACTATTGTCCTAGATCACAGCATACATTTCAATGCTATTAAAAACATAATTACCAAATATATACCAATACTTAAACAGGACAATATTCTGGCCAATATTTTACAGAAAGGTTGTAGAGTAGTGGCGAAATGTCCCAAAACCATTGGTAATATCATCTCGCCTAACGAGGTTGCCTCCTCACCGTCTCGTCCAACATGGCTTTCTACTAAAGGTTTTTTCAGATGTGGTAGTCGCATTTGTAAAACGTGTACTTATGTGATCCCCACCACAAAATTCTCCTCCAGCATGCGTAAGTTTGATATCAAGCAGTATATTAATTGTAATACTACCTCGGTTATTTATATCATCAGATGCAATGTATGCGATCTCATTTATGTGGGTTGTACCTCAAGGAAATTTAAAACTCGCATACTTGAGCATCTGAATAATATACAAAAATCTGCTGGACGCAATGTATCTAATGCCTCGCGACATTTCATTGAAATACATAAATCTAACACTCAAAATTTTGAAACATTTGCTATTGAAAAAGTAAGTTTAGGTAAACGAGGTGGTAATCTTGAATATAAATTGAGGAACCGGGAGGCATTTTGGATATATACATTAGATTCTGTTATTCCAAATGGACTCAATGCATGCAATGAGATTCTCTTTCATTATTAAGCTCTAGCTCTTATAATATTTTTCCATCTTCTATGTGCTTGGTTTATATCTGCTCTGATACTCCTTATCTTGCATATAATGTGATGTTTTTAATCACTCTTTTTACCCATGTCACTTTTCTGCACCCATGTGGCTCAGCAGTGGTAGTCTTTCCCTGCTTCCTTCTTTTCTCCACCTTTTCCTCTCTGCATGTTTATTGCTGCATGGTGTGCCCCACTTGCCTCCATGGTGCCGGTGTTATGTATCCTCATCCATACGAGGTGGTGATTTTACCGCGGCGTCTTTTGGATGTGCAGGTTGGGGAGCGCTCTGTTGCTTTCTGCAGACAGGTTTGTGCCCGTTCCTCCGATGCTTGGCCGTTGCTAGGGGGCGTGCCTTGCCCGCCTCAGTGCAAGCGTGATGATGCGTTCCCAGGCCATCTGGTCTGGGTCGCGTCGTGGCGTCACATGTGGGCCGTGGCTATGGCACAGTTTCCTGTCCCGGCCGAATGCCGGATGCCGGTTCCGTTCAGGGCGTCCACCCAGGTGAGTCTCATCGGTGCAGTTACTTTTTATTATATATATGTATGTATGTATAGTGCAAGTTATGCTACGATTAAGAGTCCAAGTGACTCGAAACGCGTCAGCTTTTTGCACCTGTTTCACCTGCATTATCTCTGTCACCACGTTTTGATCCATGGCTCGTCCATCAATAAATGCATCTATATTGAGGAATTCCGGAGTTGCTGGCATCCTTTTCTTCGTTGCGTACGCAGTACCTTTATGTTTTGTTTCACTATTTACTCTGCTTTTTACTTAAAAAATGGCTACTTCAAATCATATAAACCTGTACATCACAGAGCACAACCTCTTTCTTTCCATCATATCCTGCTTTTAGATAGGGAAGCACAAACCACCTGACAGGGTTCCTTTAAGAGAAAGGACTGAGCTACTTGTAGTACCAGGCAGAACCACTACAGATTTTAAGAGCTGTGTATGGCAATGTCTATTCACATAAACAGCACCGCCCTGTTAATCAGCTGATGAGTTGGACACCCACAATCAGGTATTGATTGTTTATCCTAAGAAATAATGTGTAAAAAACAAAGATAAAAATAAATCCAAATTGAAATAATATAGACTTGCAATTTATGTGAAATATACATTCAATGCCAGCAAAAAAAATACTTCTGGAAAAGGTGCTTTTAGAAAGTATTTACCTGTGAACCTTTAGTATCTCACAACAATACTAATGGGAAAAGGGCATTTTTATCATTTATTTCCCATTATTTTAAAATGTATAGCCAATAAATATGATATTAGGTATGCATCATGTGAGGAATGTGATCAGATAAACATACAGTATCTCCTCAACGGCAGTTGCATTTTGCAGTCAGCAGGAATTGTTCATAGTAATAGCATTGCAGGGAACAAACACCTATAAACTGACCATAAGAGTTTAATATAGGAAGCTCATGAACTCCTTAATTGCCATGATTGTCAAACTTAATAGACTATAACTAGAGATGGGCGAATGTCCCGAAATTCGGTTCGTTCACTTCGCCGAATTTCTCGGCAAAAAATAACTTCGTTCCGAATTACTTCGGGACGAATCACGTTAAAAAACAGCTATTTCCAGGCTGCACAGAGCCTGCAGGGTGCTGTAGAACGTTGTGCCATGCTTAAATATGCAGAGGGAGCTTGGTTTGGTCTTCATACAATGTTGTGTTTTAGTATGACACGCAGATGACTGCCGCCACTCTTAGAATCGCTTCACTATAAAATTCCCTGGGCACTTAAGAGGGCAAAACTGACCAAAAAACTGAAGGGGGAATGTAGCCTGATAAAGTCATGGCAGCGACAGCTGGAAAAAAACAAGCTGAGGGCTCAGGTGGCAACATCAGTGACAGAGTGTGGAGGTGACGGCGGCAGCCACAGCAGCATGAGGTCAGACAGTGGCACAATGATATTCTGGAGGTGGCAAAAACAGGAATAGACCACAGAGTGGCACAATCACGCAGTGTGTAGATTACGGCAGCAGCCACAGCAGCAGCATGAGGTCAGACAGTGGCACAATGACATTCTGGAGGTGGCAAAAACAGGAGTAGGCCACAGAGTGGCACAATGACACAGTTTGTAGGTCACAGCAGCAGCCACAGCAGCAGCATGAGGTCAGACAGTGGCACAATGACACAGTGTGTAGGTCACGGCATCAGCCACAGCAGCAGCATGAGGTCAGACAGTGGCACAATGACAGAGTGTTGGTAAGGTCACCGGGTCAGACATGCCAATGCAAGCACGCCAGAAGCGCAGCATGACAGTGGGCACAATGACACAGTGTGTAGGTCACGGCATCAGCCACAGCAGCAGCATGATGGTCAGACAGTGGCACAATGAAAAGTGTGTAGGTCACGGCAGCAGCCACAGCAGCAGCATGAGGACAGACAGTGTCACAATGACAGTGTGTAGGTCTCGGCATCAGCCACAGCAGCAGCATGAGGTCAGAGAGTGGCACAATGACACAGTGTGTAGGTCACGGCAGCAGCCACAGCAGCAGCATGAGGTCAGACAGTGGCACAATGACACAGTGTGTAGGTCACGGCAGCAGCCACAGCAGCAGCATGAGGTCAGACAGTGGCACAATGACATTCTGGAGGTGGCAAAAACAGGAATAGGCCACAGAGTGGCACAATGACACAGTGTGTAGGTCACGGCAGCAGCCACAGCAGCAGCATGAGGTCAGACAGTGGCACAATGACAGAGTGTGTAGGTCACGGCATCAGCCACAGCAGCAGCATGAGGTCAGACAGTGGCACAATGACACAGTGTGTAGGTCACGACAGCAGCCACAGCAGCAGCATGAGGTCAGACAGTGGCACAATGACACAGTGTGTAGGTCACGGCATCAGCCACAGCAGCAGCATGAGGTCAGACAGTGGCACAATGACACTGTGTAGGTCACGCATCAGCCCACAGCAGCAGCATGAGGTCATACAGTGGCACAATGACACAGTGAGGTAGGCACGGAAAGCAGCCACAGAAGCAGCATGAGGACAGACAGGGGGCACAATGACATCTGGAGGTGGCAAAAACAGGGAGTAGGGCCCAACAGAGTAGGGACAATGACACAGTGTGGAAGTCAGGGCAGCAGCCACAGCAGCAGCATGAGGTCAGACAGTGGCACAATGAATTCTGAGGTGGAAAAAACAGGAATTAGGCCAACAGAGTGGGACAATGACACAGTGTGTAGGTTCACGGCACCACCCACAGCAGCAGCATGAGGACAGACAGTGGCACAATGACAAGAGTTGTGTAGTTCATGTCATCAGCCACAGCAGCAGCAAGAAGGTCAGACAGTGGCACAATGAACACAGTGAGTAGGTCACGACAGCAGCCACAGCAGCAGCAATGAGTCAGACAGTGGCACAATGACACAGTGTGTAGGTCACAGGCATCAGCCGCAGCAGCAGCATGAGGTCAGGCAGTGGCACAATGACACAGTGTGTAGGTCACAGCATCAGCCACAGCAGCAGCATGAGGTCAGACAGTGGCACAATGACACAGTGTGTAGGTCACGGCATCAGCCACAGCAGCAGCATGAGGTCAGACAGTGGCACAATGACAGTGTGTAGGTCACGGCAGCAGCCACAGCAGCAGCATGAGGTCAGACAGTGGCACAATGACATTCTGGAGGTGGAAAAAACAGGAGTAGGCCACAGAGTGGGACAATGACACAGTGTCTAGGTCACGGCAGCAGCCACAGCAGCAGCATGAGGTCAGAAAGTGGCACAATCACATTCTGGAGGTGGCAAAAACTGGAGTAGGCCACAGAGTGGCACAATGACAGAGAGTGGAGGTGACGGTGGCAGGAGCAACAGCATGAGGTCAGAGAGTGGCACAATGACACAGTGTGGAGGTCACGGCAGCAGCCACAGCAGCAGCATGAGGTCAGACAGTGGCACAATGACAGAGTGTGGAGGTGGGTGGCAATACCAGCCCCTGGTAAAGATGGTTGGTGGCAGATGGAGAAACTGTCAGCAGATGTGTGGCATCAGGCGGGTGGCGGCATCAGAATAGTGGCTGAGGCAGGTAGTTTGAACCCAGACTCATTTCTCACAGTTTGGGTGAGGCGTCATGGCTGATGTAGTCTGATGCCTAAGGCATTGGTGTGTGAAAATCCTGGCCGATCCACGCCTGATTCATCTTGACAAAGGTCAGTCATTCCACATTTCCGGTGGACAAGCGGGTTCTCCTTGGGGTAACGATGGCCCCCGCCACACTGAACACCCGCTCTGATGCCACACTACTGGCCGGGCAGGACAGCTTCTCCACTGCAAACTCGGCAAGTTGCGGCCACACATCCAGTTTGGCTGCCCAGTAGTCCAGCGGATCTTCTAACTGGGGTGGCAGAGTGCTGTCCAAGTAGGCCACCACCTGTTGGTTCAGGGTCTGCTCCAAGTCCTGCTGCTGCTGCTGGCGACTGCCCTCCTCACTAGGCGGGTGAAGGAAGCTGCTCATCAGTGACTCCAGACTTAAGTTGCTGCTGATGGAGCTGGTACTGCTCCGACCCCCCCACCTTCCTCCGGCAGCCGCGGCAGTAGTACGTGAGCGCTGAAGAATCCCCCGGTCAGACTTGTCAGAGGAGGGACGATGCCGCACATAGGCAGCGGCTAACTGACTATGGAGGATTTCCCTATAGTATTTGAGTTTTGTCCTCCCTCTCAAAAAGCTGGGAAAAAGGCTCCCATTTTGGACCGGTAGCGAGGGTCCAATAGGGTGGAGAGCCAGAAGTCATCCCTCTGCCGGATGCTGACTATTCGACTGTCACTAGCCAGGCAAATCAGCATGCTGCGGGCCATTTGCACAAGTGACTCCGAGGGGCTCCCGGCCTCCATCTCCACTGTATACTGCCACGGTGCTTGCGGGTCATCTGCCTCATCTTCCTCATCTCCATCTACCTCATCCAGCTGCTCCTGCTCCTCCTCTCTTGTCACCTGGGTAGAAATCCACTCATTTCACCAGACAATACTTCTGCTCCAATGTCCTCCTCCTCCTCCTCCATTTCAGTCCCCACCAGACTCATGTGGCCACGAGATGTAGTCGCCACGTCTCCAGTCCCCTGCCCAGACAGATTTTTCAGCATCTGTTCCAGGACATGAAGCAGTGGAATGACGTTATTCATCCTGTAGTCCTGGCGACTGACAAATAATGTGGCCTCCTCGAATGGCCTCAATAACGGCAGGTGTCACGCATGAGCTGCCACTGGCTGACATCAAAGTTACACAGGGGAGTACTCCTGTCCGCCTGGATCATCAAAAAATCGTTAATGGCCTTTCTCTGTTCATACAGTCGGTCCAACATGTGCAGGCTGGAAATCCAACGGGTGGAAACATCGCATATCAGAGTGTGTTGGGGGAGGCCGTTCTGCCGCTGCAACTCGAGGAGGGTGTTCCTGGCTTTGTAGGAATGGATGAAGTGCATGCACAGTTTCCTGGCCATTTTCAGAATCTTCTGAAGATCGGTGGAAGACTTCAGGAACCTTTTCACAACCAGATTGAACACGTGCGCCATGCAGGGCGCATGGACCATTCCTCCTTGGTGCAGCGCGGACACCATGTTCCTCCCATTGTCCGTCACCATGGTTCCGATTTGCAGTTGGTGCGGAGAAAGCCACACATATCGATTTCTTGCTGCATGACGCGGAGCAGTTCCTCCCCTGTGTGACTTCGTTCGCCGAGGCAAGCCAGGTGTAGAACTGCGTGACACCGCTGTGCCCTACACATGTGGTATGATGGAGCAGTACTTGTGGAGGCTGAGATGGTGGTGGTGGTGGAGGAGGCGGACATTGGTGCAGGAGCCGCAGTTTGACAACGTGGAGGAGAAAGCGGCGTCTCCTGTCCTAGTTGTTGGTGTGCCTGGGCCGGAAGCACATTCACCCAGTGGGCCGTAAAGGACATGTAGTGGCCCTGACCGTAGTTACAGCTCCAGACGTCCGCGCTGCCATGCACCTTGGAACAAACCGATAAGCTCAAGGACTGGCCCACCCTCTGTTCTGCCTGACGCGCATGCTGACGCCCTCTTCTCCTGACGATGATGAAGCCCTTGCCTCACCCGGCTCCCAAGTGCGGTCGGCTACATCATCATCTATTTGTGTTTCATCATCACTGCTGTCCTCATCACCGATCTTGGTATGCAGAGGCTGACCCCTCACAACATGACCTCCCATTCCACTATCAACATCTATACTTTGCCGCCTACTGCAAGATGCAGGGGATATTGGCCCCATTTCTTCGCTGCCAAGTAGCTGCTGACTGCCCTCCTCAAATTGTTCATCCTCGCTATATAGTGGCGCTGAGCTCAGATCACATAGTAGATCTCTGGTGAGGGAACCGGATGGGACAGAGGCAGGTTGAGGACAGGTGAGGGCCGCTGACCCGCTCCCGGGCCATGCCAACTAAGGGTTGTGTCTAACGTTCCCACCGACTCTTGGCTGGGGTTGTCAGATGTCATTTGGAGGAAGTGGATGACCTAGTCAACCAATCAAGAACCCTTGGGTTGCTAGTCAGCACACGGCCGCTAGATGACAGCGGCAGTTGTGGCCTCACCGAGTGACCCCTGCTGTGATGTCCCCTTGCTGTGCTGCGACCTGGGCCTGAATGTTTGTGCCACTGCCACTCGCAGGTGAAGAGCCTGCCACCTCTCTGTCAGACATACTGTTTGTTCTAAAATGTACAGACACTGTTTGATGAAGATATCTGTATATGATAAATACACACCCTGTATTTGACTCCAAATTAACCCAGTAATAAGCTTGGTAACCTTTGGATATAAATTGCGCTCCACAAATGGGCAGGAAAAATTTACTTGTATGTGCCGTTTAAAAACTCTGTGTATTTTACTGAATATAAAAGCACAAACAGGCTTAATTTAGCTTCGGTTATGAATTATGCTACAGAATTTCTTCTGTGTCTGTGTAAAACAATTTTTCTTTTACTGACTACAACTGCAGAAGATCGCTTTATTAACCCCTGGTTGTAAATTGTTCAAAAGTATTGAGCAACCACAAACTACGAGCTTTGTAGCGTGTTACAATGGCGTGTTTTCTACGCTACACAACAAGAGAAAAAATTGTAATTAACCTTCGCTTGTGAATTATGCTACAGGAAAAATTTAATTTTTGGCGGTAAAAAAGACGGTTTCTTGGAGTCACCACAGCAGCAGAACAACGCTTAATTAACCCCTGGATGTAAATTCCGCAAAAGAATTGAGCAGCCACAAGCTACTAGCTTTGTAGCTTGTTACAATTTCGTGTTTTCTACGCTACACAACAACAGAAAAATTGTAATTATCCTTCGCTTGTGAATTATGGTACAGGAAAATTTTAATTTTTAGCGGTGAAAAAGATGGTTTATTTTTGTCACCACAGCAGAAAAACAACGCTTAATTAACCCCATGATGTAAATTGTGCAATAGAATTGAGCAGCCACAAACTACTAGCTTTGTAGCGTGTTAGATTGCGTGTTTTCTACGCTACACAACTAGAGAAAAAATTGTAATTAACCTTCGCTTGTGAATTTGGCTACAGGAAAATTTTATTTTTTGGCGGTGAAAAAGACGGTTTCTTGGAGTCACCACAGCAGAAATACAACGCTTAATTAACCCCTGGATGTAAATTGCGCAAAAGAATTGAGCAGCCAAAATGAAGTGGTATTTGTATTGTAAAAACGCTGTTTCTTTAAATGAATACAACAGGAATTGGATTTGATCCCCCTTGGATATTCAATGTGCTGTGAGCAGATAGCATTAAAATGTATATGCAGCAGCAGTGGACGCACACTGGACTTCAGATCCAATACCCCAAAAAATCAGAAATAGAACATTAAGAGAAGCAGTCTCTGAGACAAGCTGAGACACCCCACAAAAATCGCTGTATAAAAATCAGTTCTTCAGTAAGAGCTATCACAATCAGCCACGGCAGCACCTTCCCTGATCAGTACAGTGAGAGGAGTGTGAGCTCCCAGCGTCGCGCCCGGACTTATATCATACATGCCAACTTTTGAAAGTAAAAAAGTATGAGACTTGAAAGCGGCGTGCGTGCGTAATGCCCCAATAGCCACTTAGATGCTCCTTACAGCCAGGTAGTTCCCCCAATAGCTAGGCAGATGCCCCCTTTATCCAGGTAGATGTCCCCATGAGCCAGGCGGATGCCTCCATGAGCCAGGCAGATGCCACCTTTATCCAGGCAGATGCACCATGACCAGGCAGATGCCCCCTTTATCCAGATAGATGCCCCCATGACAGGCAGATGCCCCCTTTATCCAGGCAGTGCCCCAATGAACCAGGCAGATGCCCACTTTATCCAGAAAGATGCCCCCATGCCAGACAGATGCCCCCATGAGCCAGGCAGATGCCCCCTTTATCCAGGTAGATGCCCCCATGCCAGGCAGATGCCCCCATGCCAGGCGGATTTCCCCTTTATCCAGGTGGATGCCCCCATGCCAGGCAGATGCCCCAATGCCAGGCAGCTGCCCCCTGTATACAGGTGGATGCCCCTTTATCCAGGCGGATGCCCACATGAGCTAGGCAGATGCCCCCTTTATCCAGGCAGATGCCCCATGAGCCAGGCAGATGTCCCCTTTATCAAGGTAGATGCCCCCATGCCAGGCAGATGCCCCCTTTATCCAGGCAGATGCACCGATGAGCCAGGCAGGTGCCCCCTTTATCCAGGTAGATGCCCCCATGCCAGACAGATGCCCCCTTTATCCAGGTAGATGCCCCCATGCCAGGCAGATGCCCCCATGCCAGGCGGATGCCCCCTTTATCCAGGCGGATGCCCACATGAGCCAGGCAGATGCCCCCATGAGCCAGGCAGTGCCCCTATAGCTAGTAGCAATAAAATAATAAACCCTACTTCACACTCCTCCCCTCACAAGCACTCAGTCACTGCACACACACCTCTCTCCTCACAGACAATCAGCCACCCACTCCCCAAACACACACCCCTCTCACCACACACAGCCATCCGTGCACTCACCTGTCCTGCTGGCATCCTATTTCTTCTAACTCGGGGACTGGGGGCGGAGCTTTGCGGGTCCTGCTACGCCCCGCCCCCTATCCCCGCAATGCTCTCACAAAGCTAGGAGAACATTGCCGGCGGCGGCGCAGGACAGAGGCTGAAGGGCAGCGTCTAGAGACGTAAATAGACGCTGCCCGATGGCTCTGTGCACAGATAACCTCCAGCTTCTGTAAAGAGTCGGAGGTTAAACCACTGAACGGGGGGGCGGGACACGGCCCCCATTAGCGGGAGTGACCCGCCAAAAACGGGAGGGTTGGCAAATATGACTTATATAGTGCGGTGACGTCACAGAATCCCGCCGGTCTCTGATTGGCTTCATCTCTGCACATGTCATGCAGGCTATGCCCTTCTTCCTCCCAGAGTGCTTTGCCCCATGTAACGCCATGTGCTCGCAGCCATTTTATCAATCAAAAGCACACTTCGTTCACCCGAAGTACCCCAAACTTCGACTTCGTTCAGAACTGAAGTTTTCCTGAAATTCTAAACGAATTCCACTTCGTTAGAATCAATTCACCCATCTCTAACTATAACACTAAATGCATTTTGCATTATCTTTATATGTTGTGTTTACAACATTTTAATGCTATTTCCTCTCCTGAAAATCGAAACAAAATAAAATTTAAGAATCAGAATGTTGGTCCTATTGTATTCATCATATAGACAATGTTCTGATTTTTCTTCGTCCATGAAGAATAGCAAAGTATACTTCATTCTATCATTTTATTTAGTAGATTGGGCACACTTTATTAAGTATTGTCCCATCACAGACAGCTTTCTTCAAATGGAAACCACAATCAAAGGTCCTGACCCTCTGAATGATGACTTTTTCAAGGGAAAAAAATCAGGCATTTCTTATGCATTGGATGATTCAGGGTAAATGTGTCACATGGATACTATTCAGATGAATGGCCATGTACAGGGGCGTAACTAGAGAAGCCAGGGCCCCAAAGCAAAATTTTGGATGGTGCCCCCTACCCACCCCGCCTCGCCCTCCTCCCTGACCACGAACATTTACCAGGACATGCAGTTACTTGATAATACAAGGGGCAAATACCGCATATCACCATCATACTGCTATCAAACAAATCCCACTATACCAAGACCAACATTACCAATAACGCTACTACATATGGACCTGATTATACTGCCAGAACAAGACCACAAAGTGACTGAATAATACCCCTACACTATTACTGATCAGTACACAAAGACCAATAGTACCGCCATATAGGGACCATATAGTGGTACATACTAGTGTACACAGGCTCTGCAGACTGTTTATAACCACCATAAAGTGATCATATAGTGGTAGACGCCAGTGTACACAGGCTCTGCAGACATATCAGTGATTACAGTGCAGTTACATCTTGTGACTCACAGGTGACGCTTCGCTGACAAGTCGTTGACTTTCCCTTTTGTTCTGCATTCGGTCCAGACCGCCATCATGACATCTCCCGGCCACTTGTCCCTGGAGATTTAGACACAAATATCTTAGAATCCTGACTTTTCCAGCACCTGCCCCCCTGGATATATGGGGTCCATTTAGGCAGGCAGGGTTTAGATAGGCTATATGTGGCCCCAGATAGGCAAGATTTAGGTAGGCAATAGAGTCCCCATATAGGCAAGCAGCTATAGGGAGCCATACAGGTAGACAGGGGTAGGTGGGCTATAGGGGCCATATAGGTAGGTAGGCAGGGTTTAGGTAGCTAAAGGGGCCCCATATAAGTAGACAGCAGGCTTCAGGGGGGCTATAGGGGCTACATAAGCAGACAGGCTTCACGGGGGCTATAGGGCTATTCAGGCAGACATATTTAGAGAGCTATATAGGCAGGCTTTAGGGGGGACTATGTAGGCAGGCTTGGGGGGCACTATATATGCAGGCTTGGGGGGTATAAAGGCAGGCTGGGGTATATAGGCAGGCTGGGGGTCTATGTAGGTAGGCTGGGGGCTATGTAGGCAGGCTGGTGGCTATGCGGGCAGGCTGAGGATATAAAGGCAGGCTTGGGGTATATAGGCAGGCTGGGGGTCTATGTAGGCAGGCTGGGGGCTATGTAGAAAGGCTGGGGGGGCTATGCAGGCAGGCTGGGGGTATATAGGCAGGCTGGGGGCTATGTAGGCAGGTTGGAGGGCTATGCAGACAGGCTGGGGGTATATAGGCAGGCTGGGGGGCTATGTAGGCAGGCTGGGGGCTATGTAGGCAGGCTGGGGTATATAGGCAGGCTGGGGGCTATGTAGGCAGGCTGGAGGGCTATGCAGGCAGCTGGGGTATATAGCAGGCTGGGGGCTATGTAGGCAGGCTGGAGGCTATGTAGGCAGGCTGGGGGTATATAGGCAGGCTGGGGGCTATGTAGACAGGCTGGGTGGCTATGCAGGCAGACTGGGGGTATATAGGCAGGCTGGGGGCTATGCAGGCAGGTTGGGGGGCTATACAGGCAGGCTGGGGGTATATAGACACAGCAGGGGGCTATTTATGCAGGCTTTAGGGCAGGCAAAATAATAAATAACTTACCTCGGTCCACGCTCCCCCGTGGTCACCAATGGGTGAAATAAGTATTGAACACTTGAACACATCACTAATTTTCTAAGTAAATATACAGTATCTCGCAAAAGTGAGTACACCCTTCACATTTTTTTAAATGCTGTTTTATATCTTTTCATGGAATAACACTAAAGATATGACACTTCAATACAATGCAAAGCAAAGTACTCAGCGTACCGCTTTTATAACAATGTAAATTTCATGTCTCCTCAAAATAACTCAACAGACAGACATCAATGTCTAAACCAATGGCAACAAAAGTGAGTACACCCCTAAGTGAAAATGGACAAATTGTGCCCAAAGTATCAATATTTTGTGTGGCCACCATTAGTTTCCAGCACTGTCTTAACTCCCTTGGGCATGGAGTTCACAAGAGCTTCACAGGTTGCTACTGAATCCTCTTCCACTCCTTCATGATCGCAGAACTTGTGTATGTTAGAGATCTGGCGCTCCTCCACCTTCCTTTTGAGGATGCCCCACAAATGCTCAATAGGGTTTAGGTTTGGAGACTTGCAGCATCTTTACCCTCAAATTCATTAGCAAGGAAGTGGTCATCTTGGAGGTGTGTTTGGGGTCGTTCTCATGTTGGAATACTGCCTTGCAGCCTAGTTTCTGAAGGGAAGGGATCATGCCCTGCTTCAATATGTCATAGTACATGTTAGTATTCATGGTTCCCTCAGTGAACTGTAGCTCCCCACAGCTGGCAGCACTCATACAGACCCAAAACATGACACTACACAACCATGATTGACTGTAGTCAAGACAGACTTGTCTTTGTACTCCTCAACTTTTTGTCACTATACATGCTTTATACCATCTGAACAAAACAAGTTTACCTTGGTCTCATCAGACCACAGGACAAGGCTTCAGTAATCTTAGTCTGTTTGTCTTTAGCAAACTGTTTGCGGACTTTCTTGTGCATCATCTTTAGAAGAGGCTCCTTCTGGGATGACAGCCATGCAGACCAATTTGATGCAGTGTGTGGCGTATGGTCTGAGCACTCACAGGCTGACCCTGACTCTAATGAGTCACATGGCACTATGGAGAGAAAATGGCAAAATGGGCACAATTTGTCCATTTTCACTTACTGGTATACTCACTTTTCTTGCCAGCCATTTAGACAATAATGGTTGTGTGTTGCTTTATCTTGAGGGCACACCAAATTGACACTGTTATACTACTTTACATTGTATCAAAGTGTCATATCTTCAGTGTTGCCCCATGAAAGACATAGGACAAACCCTTTAGCATTGTCTTTTTCAATTGTTGAGGTTGTGAAACCATCAGTGAGAGGGGACGATTTTGACCGCAAATTACTCCAGCGTGAAGCACGTTGGATTTACCATTTGAACACCTTAAAACCAAATGGTTTAAATGACAATTTATCATTTACTGCATTTATTTAACGTTGGTCCGGTACCATATCATGATATTATTCAATGATTATTTGTATCATTTATTTTTTCTTTACCTTTATTTATTTGGTTTGTGAATTTAGAATTTTGGCAGGTTTTAGGTCACACCCCTTTTTTGTGGATGTTTGAACATTATCTCTATATTATTATGCTTCATTATTCAGGTCTTATATTATACTAGGCGATCTTCAGTATGTATCACATTGTTATCGTTTCTCCGTGGCAGCATAAGTATGTACATATATGTATTTGATTGCTGTTATCTGTACAGTGTCCTTAGGTGGTGTAGTTATTTCCATTGTACAAATACACCAGTAGGGGTATGATAAGCTCATATCTTATTGTATAAATTTCATTGTTTTTACTTAATCTGTGTTTTTTTTTACCATCGGGGGAATCAGGTGTCCTCTGATGGTTGACTAATTTTATACCCTTTATGGAATCGCTGCATGTTATGCTGCATTTGCTGCTTAATATCTTTTCCTATCTATTTATGTCTGTATTCCTTGGCGCACGCGCGTCGAGACATGGCAACGTATCCTCTTGCATCTAGGTTGCCAAGTCCCGAGTCTCGCGGGATTTTCCTTGCAAGCATGCGCGGTAGGACATCGTGGACGTGCGGCTCTCGTAGAGCGCGGGCGCGACATGGGAGCCGGGACGCTCGTGTGAGTACCTTGGCAACCAGTTCTCGTGCTCCCATGACCAGCGCTTGCGCAGTAAACATTCTGGGATGCCGTATCATACATGCTTCCATACTTTTGTTTTGCTATTGGCGGCAGACATCTGCACTTGTGTTTGACCTAATTAGGGGTAGGTATTTATACCCCTTCTCCTGTCTAGCTCACTTGTCCACCACTATCCTGCTACCTCACTTTGGATGTGGACCCGGAGATCCATTGCATGCTATCTGAGGACTCTGGTTTTTATGATTCAAATGACCATATCATCAGGGTCGTGAGTTTGATATATCTGTCATATTATTTGCTAAGTATATTGATATATGTTATTTTTTATTCTATACACTCTCCTTTGTTCCCTGATGAACCTCATACAATCTTTGAGGAGAAACGTGTCGGAAGTTAATGGGTGTCCATTTTTTGTGATGGATCTGTATCGGGAACAAAATAATTTTGGGGGCTATAGAGGCTTTTTTGGGCTATTGGACCCCTACATACGTATTTTTAAATTTTACTGTTTCAGGGTTATTGGATATACTTTTTAAATTCAATGGGAGCCTATTATACGTATCCCTAGGGACAGTTTAGGAGGTACGAGGGGGGGGCCCTTATCGGGGCGAATGCCCCACTTTCCTTTGGTTAGGTATGTTTATTGGTAGGATGAATTTTTAAATTGGGTAGATTGGGTACTTGGGTGACACTATTTTTATTTTTTTAATTGATGTTTATAAATAAAACTAATTTTTTTAAATTCCTAGGTTTTATACCACTTTCTGGGGTTTTGGTTGATTAATTTTTTTGGGTATGCCGGAAAACTTATCATATGGGTTTTTGCCCTCTTACCTCTTTTTAGTGGGTTTTAGGGTTTTTTGATTAAATTGATTATTTTTTGTTTGAGCAAATTTTTATCGAAAAATTTTAAATCGGCAATTTTTTTAGGTAAACAAAATTTTCAGATCTTTTCGAAAATTTAAAGGGTTTAAAAATCGGCATCATCTTTTAAATCGCGCCTTTTTCCGGCCCTTTCCGTCTTTTTGGGGGCCAAAAATCAGATTACAGAATAGAGCGGTGAGATGTGGTGCGACTCAGACGGGGAAGTTAGGGTTTTCATTGGCGGGAAAAATCACAGCCCCCCGTTTTAAAAACATAGAGCACCCCCCTGTTCACCTTAGTGCTCTCACGTCTCATAGGAATAGGACATGCCTCTGCCTTGCCAAACACTCACAAAATTATCTATTCTGCACAGAAAACCTCTATATTAGGTGACCCTTTCCCAATTTAGTTAGATTAAGATTTTAAGATTTTATTAGTTACTAAGAATTTTAAAGCAGCATCTACCGCTGTAAAGTCACGGGGGGGCAGGGGGGGTGGGGGCCCCAGGCAAACAAGACAACTCTTCTATAAAGAAAACCCGGATAAAATTCACCAAGACTTGGTAGACTTGCACTGCAATACTTTATTATTAACAGTTTGCATTGAAATATTCCTGGATATTGGGCAGCCTAACTTATATTGGATACACATCATTTCTATAACGTAGGTCTCTTTTTTAGGTGCAAAACTCCCCTTTTATTACAGTATCATTTCAGATAGGGGTTCATTTTCAATTTTACCATTCCACCTTTTGAATATCCACCTTTTCAGTTTTAAAATTTCAATCCAGCATCTTGGTCACACAGGTTTTTTGTTTTCCAAAAATAAACGTGTACAACAAAAAATAACAGATACGTGTTTTTTTACTTTTGCGCACCCGCAATTTTCATTGATGCAGCATCCACGAAAAACTTAAAACAGCAATTCTATAGTCACCACAAGGTGAATTGAAAGGTGCAAAATACCGTGTATTATACGAAAACATAACAGATACGTGTTTTTTGCACTTTTGCCCAGTCCAGATTTGTTGATAGACACCTTGCAGCTGATAGACACCTGTGTTGATGATGATGATTATGACGACATTGCGGATCCATCCTGGTCTTTTCCACAGAATTTGCTTGCGAGCGCTTCATCAGTGGACGAGGAGGAAGACGATAGGGTAGTGTCAATAACGGGTCACGCCACAAAAAGGAAGAGGGCGGTCACAGAAGTCCGCTGATATGATTCCGCCAGCCAGGGTCAGCGCAAACCCCGTTTCCTCGCTTTTTCGCCGCAAAAAGGTCCAGGACCTCTCAAGCCTGGGCCTTCTTTGAGCAAGCCTCTGATTCACCCAGCGAAATCATATGCCGCCTTTGCCGTAAACTCATAAGTAGAGGCAAGAACCTTAAGTGGTTAACCACCACCAACATGTCTAGTCACATGCAGCGAATGCATGAGTTGAAATGGAGGAACATTTGGGCCAAAAAAGGCCAGACCGACCCGGGCCTCCAACCACTGTCACACCCTCTTTCCGCCTCCTCCTCCTCCGCCACCACCAACGTCCTCAGCTGCCCATTCTCCCCAGAGTTCCATGATCAGGGATCAGCCTCTGCTTCCCCTCCACCGTCCGCCGAGTACCACCAGCACCACCAGAGACCCATCCTACCCCTTCTCCTTCCCCCCAAAGTTTGACGACCTGCACGCCGACAGCAGCCAGTCTAGCAGCCAGCCTTCTGACTTCCAGCTTTCGGAGCAGAAGAAAACACTTTTAACCCAAAACCATCCCAAAGCCAAAAGCCTGAATGTCGGCATTGCCCAGGCTTTTGGCCTTGGAAAGTGTTGCCTTTCCGCTGGTGGACCAGATGGGTTCCGCCACGTCTTGGCCCTCGCCTGCCCCCAATACCAGATGCCGAGCAGGCATTTCTTTGCCAGAAAAGCCGTCCCTGCCCTGGCCAGCCACGTGTCATCTAAAATTTCAAGCGCATTGTCTGCATCTGTGTCCGGAAAAGTCCATCTCACCACCGACACATGGACTAGTAAGCACGGCCAAGGCCGCTATATCTCTGTGACAGCTCACTGGGTTAGCTGGGTGGATGTCTTTGGGGATGACGGTGGCTCTCGGGCTCGGCACAACGCCGCTCTTCAAACCGCAGGGATGGTGCAGGGTTCTTTCCCCCAAGGTCCTCTGGTGGCATCACGTGCCCAGAGACACCAGGCCGTGTTGAAATTAATCTGCCTTGGAGACCATCCACACACAGGTCAGGAGCTGTGGACGGCTCTCCGCAACGAGACCGAGCGCTGGCTGGGTGACAAGAACCTTGTGCCAGGCAAGGTGGTGTGCGATAACGGGCGAAATCTGCTGGCCGCCCTTAAGATCGGTAGGCTGGAGCACATCCCTTGCCTGGCACATGTAAATGAACCTTGTCGTCCAGAAATTTTTCTAAAGAGCTACCCGGGTCTGGACTGCCTGCTGAAGAAGGCCGAGGTCTGAGTTCGCACTTCCCGCCGTTCGCACCCTGCTTCGTCCCGCCTGGCTGCGTTGCAGCGTCAGCTCGCCTCCCGTCAACCGTCTCATTGTTGACGGGGCAACACGAGGGAATCCTCCACATGCTCCAGCATTGTGGGAGCAGCGCAATACCATTACGCAGTACGAAGTGACACATGGCCTGACAAGCAGCGTGTGCGGACATCGGGTCTTGAGCCACCGAGAGTGGAGGCAGGTGAAAGAGCTCTGCACCATCCTTGCCAGTTTTGAAGAAGCCACCAAAATGGTCAGTGCGGACGATGCCCTGTTCAGCATGAGCATTGTGGTGATCTTAGTTCTGGAACGATCGTTGGACACTCTGAAACATCAGGTCCCGCCAGCGACAGAGGAGGAGACACAGATGCAGACACGGAGCCTTTCTCTCCGTCAAATCCACAAGCCCAACAGTTTTTTTCAATTTTATCGGTCTTCATTGGGCAGTGGTTCAGTATCCAAGCTAGTGCAAGGCGGCACCTCAGCTCTCGGGGTGCATCATCTGAGGAAAGTCAGGGCTGTGTTGAAGCTGTCCCGGGAGGAAGAGGAGGGGAGGAGAGGAGGAGGAGGAGGTATTCCTAACATCGACGTCCCTGCCTTGGAAAGAGGTTGGCGTGAATTTGAGGCGAGGGGAAAAGATGAGTTTGCTAGTCCCCCTCAACCCAGAAGCTTGGGAACTCAAGGCTCCATCTCTCACATGAGTGCTTGGATGCTCCAATTTCCTCCAACGTGATCCTCGCATTAAGGCCATAAAATGAACAACATTTACTGGTGGCCACCCGCCTGGATCCCCGCTACAAAACAAAACTCAGCACTTTCCTTACCCCCACCCAAATAGAGAGTAAAATGCAGGAAAGGGAGACCTTGCTGATTGATCAACTGGAGACATCTGTTGCGTCTGCTTCACGTTCTTCAAATGACACGGTGAACAACGCCAGCACGTGACAGCAGTAGAGTGCCAAGTAGCCGTAGCGGCAGCGGGCGGCGCAGCGGCAAGCAGGCAGGCAAGGGGGGCAGAAGCCAAATGGGTGACCTCTGGCAATCTTATTTACCACCTCACCAACGAAATTCAATGCAGGCCACACATAAAACACCCAGAGACCACTTAAGATCATGGTGCACACTATCTGAAATCTCAACACCGATGTTTTTGTATGTGTTCCGGACCCAATAGACTTCGGGGTAAATCCAAAATGGACGAATGGCCCGAGCTGGCTCGCCACCCCATAGAGGTGTTGTCCTGCCCAGCAGCCAGCATCATATCTGAGCGGACCTTCAGCACAGCCGGAGTATAATTACAGAAAAACGCATCCGGTTTTCCACATATATTGTGTATCTTTTGAATTTCATCAATATTAATCAGGCATGTATCTCTGTTGATGTTGTGGCCCCAATTGCCGAGGTCACCGATTATTTGCTGGTCTACTTCACATGCCTCTCCAAACAGAAATGGTCCTCTAGAAAAACTTATTTTTAAAATGATCATTTCTTACTGCAATTTATATTCTCAATTCCCAACAATTCATTTTGCTGATTTTGCTGTGAGGAGACTAAAAGACACCAAGGTTTTATGACAAAACCATATTCCATTTACTCACTTCATCTTTAGAATATTTCACATTGTCAATGGTTTTGGGGTCATGTTGCCTCACAATTTTTAACAGTGGCTGAGAAGTCATAATTTATAATTTTTTGGGTCATGTTGCTGTGAGATTTCAGCAATAATCAAGGTCCTTTGGAACAGAAATGTTGGCTTCTAAGTGGCATTTCTCCTTCACAATTTTTAACAGGGCTGAGAAGTCATTTTTTAATATTTTTTGGGGCATGCTGCTTTGAAATGCAGCTATACTACAGGTCCTATTCTAAAAAAAGTTGTTTCTAATAACATTTGTTTTTACACAATTGTTTAAAAGTGGCTCATGGGTCATGTTTTGAATTTTTGGGGCATTTTGTTGTGACATGCAGCTATACTACAGGGCCTATTCTAAAAATGTTGTTTTCTAACAGACATTTGTTCTTCACAATGGTCAAGAGTGGGTCAAGGTTTATGGTTTCTGTTTAGAAACAGGGAAAAGGTAGGACACTGTTAATGGAAAAATATTGCAAAAATGACTTGTTTTTGCAAAAATCTTTAACATAGCTATCAATTCCCTTTATTGAGACAACCCATTTAAATACAAATTTAAAAAAAAGAAAAAAAGACAAGGTGGGATTCCATCCGATTTTAAAAATGTGTTTTCTAGAATTAAAGTACTAAAAAACTGCATGTACAAAAATCTGTTAAAAAAATTCCTCTGAATTGTACAAGGGAGGTACAGGAAAACTTGACCCGATTAGGTTTAATCAGAGGACATGGAGTATGGAGCACGGACAGAGAACAAAGTACAGAGACCATTTTCTCCAGCACGTTGAGTAAAAAAGAGAAAAAGAATGCCAAGATAAAGGGCACCTGGGTGGAACAGGAGCGTTAACCACCAGTATTTCCAAATGAAAACTCAATTGGTCCACACTCATACAGAGGGGGAAGCGCTACCCAGGTATTGACTGTGGGACTGAGGAAGGCTAGAGTCTCACACTTCCGCTTCCCACTCTGCTTTAGCATGACAGTTTTCGTTGTCTGCGTCATCAGGGCATTTAAAACCTGCGTGTTAAGGATGACGCACGCCAGCCTGGGCTCTCACTGCACCCACTGTAAAATCCGGCCCTGGTCATGCTGGGCCCAGGACAGGTATAGTCAATGTCCAGTGAAACTAAAATGGTGGTTGAAAGACCTCCTTTTTCCGGACTTTTTAAATGTGGGGGTCATGCAGGTTTGGGGCTCATTGCTGTGGCCCAGGACAGGTATAGTCAATGTCCAGTGAAACTAAAATGGTGGTTGAAAGACTCCTTTTTCCGGCACTTTTATTCTGGGGTTTTGCAGGTTTGGGGCTCATGCTGTGGCCCAGGACAGGTATATCCCAAAGTCCAGTGAAACTAAAATGGTGGTTTTAAAGACTCCTTTTTCCGGCACTTTTTTTAAAAGTGGGGGTCATGCAGGTTTGGGGCTCATGCTGTGGCCCGGACAGGTATAGTCAATGTCCAGTGAAACTAAAATGGTGGTTGAAAGACTCCTTCTTCCGGCACTTTTTAAATGTGGGGTCATGCAGGTTTTGGGGGTTTATGCTGGGGTTCCAGGACAGGGATATTCAATTCCATTTCAAGTAAAAATGATGGTTCATTTTCATACTGCCTTCTGGCACTTTTTAATTGTGGGTATGCAGGTTTAAGGGTCATGCGTGGAAAAAGACAGGGATAGTGAATGGTGTGTGACTTTTTTTCTGTGGCTTTTATAGCCTAAGTGTTGTGCCTAAGATGTAGCAGGTATCCATTTGACTGTTGTGCTGTTAATTCCAGCTTCTCCAGCCCTATTTGGGTGTAAGTATGAAGGTGTTGTTGCTCTCCCATAGACTTTAATTGGTCATCGGGGATGATCGACTATCGACTATCGAAAACCTTATCGATGGGGGCGACTATCGACTATCGATCGATGTCGATAGCCAACGTAATCGCTCAACACTAGTCTTTAAAAGTCTCTCTCTAACTAAATAAGAACTAAAATTATCTAATGTAGCTATATCCTAAGCTTCACAGCTACAAGGATGTGTCTCTGAGCTGTGACAACAGCTATTGAAACAGGCAACGAGATGTGTTGCTCTGTAGTGAGATAGCTGAGGAATGATATTGATCAGGAAATGCAGTGGTATACATAAAATGAGGTCTTGTGATTTTTGCAGCCAATGAGATCCAGACACCGCCCACAGCTGATGTCGTATACCCCCCTCACCTCCCTCTATGCTCTGAGCTGATTGGCTGGCCACCAAAATTACAGGAAACGCCAAAAAAGGCGCAATAGTAAACATGATAACGATTATTTTTTAGATTTTCACGGAAACTATCGCGTCGTCGGAAAATTTTGCTAAACGTAAAAATCGTGCCGATTTCAACTTTTGTCGATAGTATGGCTCATCCCTACTTATAAGTGAAAAAAGGAATCATTCATCATCTTTCCACTGTCCCCCTCCATCCCTCCACCTGATCTCTCTATCACTGTCAAACGGCTGTACACTCTTACCTGTTCCGCAAGTCCGCTGCCTTGGGGTAATCCTCGACTCCGCTCTGTCCTTCAAACCACACATCTAAAACCTCACCTCTGCCTGCTGCTTCCACCTGAAAAATATCTCTCGCATCCATTCGTTCCTCAACTTTGACACCACAAAAATGCTTGTCCACGCCCTTGTCATCTCCCGCCTTGACTACTGCAACATCCTTCTCTGTGGCCTCCCATCTAGCACCCTTGCTCCACTTCAAACCATTCTCAACTCTGCTGCCCGTCTTATCCACCTCTCTCCTCGCTACTCCTCGGCCTCTCCCCTCTGCCAATCCCTTCACTGGCTACCAATTGCCCAGTGAATTCATTTTAAGTTACTAACCCGACCTACAAGGCTCTCCATAACCTCTCCCCTACATACATCTCTGCCTTAATCTCCAGATATCTCCCCTCAAGAAATCTCCGCCCCTCACAGGACCTTCTTCTCTGTTCTCTTCTTATCAGCTCCTCACATAACCATCTCCAAGACTTCTCTCGTGCTTCCCCCACACTCTGGAATGCACTGTCCCAACATATCAGACTCTCTTCCACTCTCACCAGCTTCAAAAGCAACCTGAAAACCCATTTCTTCAGGATTGCCTATAACCTACAATAACCCTGCTGCCACTGTACTACCTCACAAACATGTCTGCCCCTCACCTCCTGTCTCTTCCCTCCTCCTTGTAGATTGTAAGCCCTCGCGGGCAGGGCCCTCTCTCCCTCTGTTGTGCCAGTTGTCAGTCATTCATTGTTATTATTGTACTCATTTGACATATTATGTATGTAACCCCCCTCGAATGTACAGTGCCATGGAATTAATGGCGCTTTAAAATAATTGTTGATAATAATAATAATAATCATTTGCCACAGAGAACAATATCCCAAAATATTAACCTGCTGTCACGATGCTCGGTGAAGAGGATAGTGGATCCACTGGTCACTGCAGGGGGTTGGCATAGCCTACGCCGGGGAGCGGAGTCTAAGGGGCCCCTTGTCTTCACCGGCGCCCGCCGCAAAGCAGGAAGGACTTTGCTGCAGGGAAACCCCCAGGTCGCTACCCCCGACGTAGGCCCTGGTGGTGACAGCCGAAGTGGTAGGCACAGAACAGGCCAGAACGCAGAGAGGCACCACAGGAGGACTGGCAGGCACAGCTGGAACGATTTCAGCAGATGAACGTAGGCAGGTAGCAAACGGATGCAGACAATGGCAGAGGATATAGAAAGATGTATGTACGAACCAACCTCACGGAAAGGACACCATCAACTGGACGCAGAGAGCAGGAAATGACATCCTTAAAAAGCTCCTGCAAGAATGGGATTGGAGGAGCACAATTACTTGTTGCGCATTGGCCCTTTAAATCCAGGGAGCTGACGTGCGCACACTCCTAGAGGGGAGGAAGATGCAGAGGAGCGCATCTGCTGAGGAGGAAGCAGGAGAGGAGCAGGTGAGTACGGGACAGGCCTGGGTACAGCACGGGAACAACCAGCAGCCAGGTAACGGACGTGTCTGCGGTCTGGGAGTCGGAACGCAGCATGAGCCATTACAGTACCCCCTTTTGGGGCCCCTCCCACCCGGAGACCGAAGACTGTGAAAACGTCGGACGAGCTTAGGAGCATTGATATTTTCTTGAGACTCCCAGGAGCTTTCTTCAGTAACAAATCCCTTCCAATCAATGAGATAATAGATTTTACCTCTAGAGCCCTTCATATCCAGGATCTCCTTCACCTCATAGGTATCTTCGGCACTGGGAGGTGTGGCAGGGGAAACCCTCTTGTGCGAGTACCGATTGAGAATAAGAGGCTTCAAAAGAGATACATGAAACGAATTGGGGATATGAAGGGAGGGAGGTAAAAGGAGTTTGTAGTATACCGTGTTAATCCGTTGTAGGATGGAGAAAGGACCGAGGTAGCGTGGAGCAAACTTCAAGCTTGGTACTCGGAGCTGGATTTGCTTGGAGGAGAGCCAAACTTTATCTTCAGGTGGGAAAATGGGAGGTGCTCTACGTCTCTTATCCGCTTTTTTCTTAAATTGGGCAGAAGCTTGAAGCAGGTTTTGATTGACAAGCTGCCAAATTTGTAGGAAGCCGCGTACTTAGGCATTGGCTGCTGGAACCTCAGAAGAAATCGAGAGTGGCAGAGGAAGAAGTGGATGCTGGCTGAACACCATGTAAAATGGAGACTTCCCGGAGGTTTAGCTACGATGGTTATAGTATGCAAACTCAGCTTAGGGTAATAAAGACACCCAATCATCTTGTCGGGCGATGGCAAACTGGCAGAGATAATTCACCAGGGTCTGGTTGACTCGTTCCACTTGGCCATTGGACTGAGAGTGATAGGCCAACGAGAAGTCCAGTTTAATTTGAAGAAGGGAACAGAGGGCACGCCAGAAATGAGAGGTGAACTGAACTCCTCTATCCGAAACGATGTTGGCTGGCATCCCGTGCAGACGAAAGATGTGTTTCAGGAACAGAGTAGCCAACTGTGGAGCCGATGGAAGACCTGGCAGTGGCCTGAAATGCGCCATTTTGGAAAAACGGTCCACCACAACCCAGATAACTGGACACCCCTCAGAGGATGGAAGGTCCGTCACGAAGTCCATAGCAATGTGGGTCCAAGGTGCTTCTGGTACAAGAAGAGGCAACAGAAAACCAGCATGTCGCAGCCGGGAGCTCTTATTTTGGGACAATTGGGACAAAGATTATTATTATATACATTCCTTTTTTTGTGTGCCTTTGTTGAAGAATAATACACTACGTGGAAATCCCTAAAGAAGCATTTATGCTATCTATCATACATGAAAAAACTTTGAGACTCTCGGTTCACATATTTTGATCAAAAGATGTTTAAGCTGCCCATGACTTTCAACGTGATCTCAAAATCGGGCAGTCCTATCCTATCTTTACCTCTCAATCGAGCCAATCAGGCCTCTCGCTGGGTCAACCGACCTCCATTATTCAGAGAGAAAAAATAAAAAACACCCAACCTGCAAGCTGCCCTTCTAATTATTACATGTGTGCCGCAGCCCTGCCAGTGGCACCCAGGTTTGCATACGTTTTTTCAGAAATGTTTTTGTGTGCAGAAACATACGTTATACTTGGTGTACATTGATTTTAACCTATATGGGAAGGAAGGGGTGCTTCCATTTTGGGTTTCTGTCCCCGCCCACTCTCACAGGCTGTCATAAGAAGGGCAGCTTTGCAGGTTGGGTGTTTTTTATTTTTTCTCTCTGAATAATGGAGGTCGGTTGACCCAGCGAGAGGCCTGATTGGCTCGATTGAGAGGTTAAGATAGCATAGGACTGCCCGATTTTGAGATCACGTTGAAAGTCGTGGCCAGCTTAAACATCTTTTGATCAAAATATGTGAACCGAGTTTTTTCATGTATGATAGATAGCATAAATGCTTCTTTAGGGATTTCCACGTAGTGTATTGCCCATTTTGCAGAAATGTGCCGCTGGCGGCGGTCTGTGTGTGTACATGTATAATTACATGTGTGCCGCAGCCCTGCCAGTGGCACCCAGGTTTGCATACGTTTTTTCAGAAATGTTTTTGTGTGCAGAAACATACGTTATACTTGGTGTACATTGATTTTAACCTATATGGGATGGAAGGGGTGCTTCCATTTTGGGTTTCTGTCCCCGCCCACTCTCACAGGCTGTCATAAGAAGGGCAGCTTTGCAGGTTGGGTGTTTTTTATTTTTTCTCTCTGAATAATGGAGGTCGGTTGACCCAGCGAGAGGCCTGATTGGCTCGATTGAGAGGTAAAGATAGGATAGGACTGCCCGATTTTGAGATCACGTTGAAAGTCGTGGGCAGCTTAAACATCTTTTGATCAAAATATGTGAACCGAGAGTCTCAAAGTTTTTTCATGTATGATAGATAGCATAAATGCTTCTTTAGGGATTTCCACGTAGTGTATTGCCCTTTTTGCAGTAATGTGCCGCTGGCGGCGGTCTGTGTGTGTACATGTATAATTACATGTGTGCCGCAGCCCTGCCAGTGGCACCCAGGTTTGCATACGTTTTTTCAGAAATGTTTTTGTGTGCAGAAACATACGTTATACTTGGTGTACATTGATTTTAACCTATATGGGAAGGAAGGGGTGCTTCCATTTTGGGTTTCTGTCCCCGCCCACTCTCACAGGCTGTCATAAGAAGGGCAGCTTTGCAGGTTGGGTGTTTTTTTATTTTTCTCTCTGAATAATGGAGGTCGGTTGACCCAGCGAGAGGCCTGATTGGCTCGATTGAGAGGTAAAGATAGGATAGGACTGCCCGATTTTGAGATCACGTTGAAAGTCGTGGGCAGCTTAAACATCTTTTGATCAAAATATGTGAACCGAGAGTCTCAAAGAAGAATACACACAAGTTTCTACTGGTTATTGACCATCTCCCTTGCCTCTGTCTTATGTGTTTGCTGGAAGCTGCTGTCCATCTATTGTGACTCACTCCATGCTGTGTGTAGTCTGTTAGGGTATGTTCACACGGCTTATTTTACCGCGTATACGAGAGCTATGGATTACCGTAATTGCGGCGCACATCTCGCTGCGTATTAAGCCCAATATGCAATTACGGTAATCCATAGCTCTCATAGAGAGCTATGAGTAATGCACGTCAATGGGGCCAGCGGGCTGCCGTCCGCCCCGTGCTTTGGGAATACGCGCTGATCAGCGTGACTCCCAAAACACCTGACGTAATTGTGCCGCTTACTGTATGCGCCGCAATTACGCCGTGTGAATATACCCTTAGGAACAAAGCTTTGTTTGTTTGTTTAAAATAAGGACATGTTTAAATAACGGCACCTAATTCATTTCTTCCATAAAGGCATTATGCTTTTCCTCCTAAGTTAATGCCTTTAATGTGAGAGCCAGTATTGTAGGATCCTATGCCACTTATTCTCACATGGATAATAGCATAGTATCCTTTTAAAAGTTCTTGATCAGTATTTTCTGGAAATACTGATTGTGAGTGCAAACAAATGTTAGATTCTCTTAAGATCTACATTGTGGCTTACTTTATAAATGCATGTCATGTTGCAATGCTGGATCTGTTGCATGATAGATCCCCAACACCACTTGATTTACAATGTGGTTCATTGGGTTCGGCCAGTGCATCTCTTGTATTGATAGGAAATAAAATTATACAGTGCTATATTGTTTGTAATTTTTTATGGAATCTGTAACAGAAGTTATGAACAGATCCTCTGATGCCAATATAAACTGTGCATTAAATCATACAGAACGCGTAACCATAATACTTCATAATAATCCATAGACCATGACTCAAAATATTTATTTTATAGATAACATTTTTATATAAATACATTTTACATAATTTCTGGTTCCCTTGGTGATATCCCCTTATTTCTGCATATGATAGAGCAGTATGTGTATAAACCATCATTCGAAACCATCTGGAGAAGGTTACATGTTTATCATGTAAGATACATAACATATGAATGTTGGTAACCATAGAAAAATGAAGTTAAAGCTGCTGCTATTTTATGTCTCTTACATTAATCAAGGTCTTTAAATACTGAATAGCCTTGTAACATTTGGTACTATGGAAGATTATAAAACCTTACTAACAAGTACAGATGAAAATCCTTGTAAAGATTTCTTAACACATACTTTTATCCTTTGTATAAAATGCCATGAGTTATAAATGGGTTCTTTTTTATTTTTTTTATAGAGGTTTTGTTTTGTTTGTTTGGCAACAGTTGTTTTAATTGTGTTACATTTGTAATATAATAATGCAGTTGTCCAAGTTCTATAGAGAAGCCTTTGGGAAAAATGCTGAAAAAATTCTATATCGAAAGTATACTACATTTGTACCCAAAAACACTATAAAACATAAACACACTGTATGCAGTGCTTTTAATTTTTCACAACTAATTAAACAAATTTAATGTAACATTTGACTGCACAAATATAAAAAGGAAAAAAAAAAAACATCCATAAAGGCATTCCTGACAAATACCATGAAAAATGTGGTATTTTCTGAATAACACAGTGTGTAAAAACAAAATAAAAGTGTATAGCTCTCCACCATCTACCACTGTCTAGGAAAACCTTTATCTTTGCCATAAAGAGTAGTGATGAGCGGATCCTAAAAAGTTTGTGTTCGAGCCGAACCTTGTATTTTGAGAAATTTGATTCAAAGTTTGAGTCGAACTAGAACAAAATTTAGAACTCCATTAAAGTCAATGGGAGAAGATGTTGAGGTTAATTTTTATACCGATACGCGTAAGGAGAAGCTGTAGTTATCATCCATAACAGTAAACTGGATACGTGGAACAACTTAGTGAAGAAAATTTTTCTCTAAGAGTGACAGAAACAAATTGAGAGGCTAAAATAATTCATTCCTTTCAATGGCTAACTGAAAACATGACAACAGCATAGCTATAGGAGATAGCAGCTGTCACGGGGCCCCTTTGACACATAAGAAGACACCGTTATTGGAAATTTCACATGGTAACTGGCAGGAGCCCCTTATCACTTTTTGCACCAGGGCCCAAGAATGTGATACATGTGATGGCAGCAAGAACATCCCAACAGGGAGCATGGAGGTTGCTGGTAGATCCGTAGTTATAGGGGGTGCAGTGGTAGCCAGGGCTGCCATCAGTCATCTATTAACTGTTTCAGAGCCCCATGCAGGTAAATCAAATGCGGCCCCCACCCATTACTAGTTCCTATTTTGTAACATTTCACTGGGCTCTTTTTGATTAGGGCCCTTGACAGGGGTACTGCCATATTGGCACCCTTGCCTGTTATCATGTGTCATTTCCAACACTGGTGTCTTCTTATGTGTCAATGGGGCTTTTGGGACCCTCAGGATGCAGGGCCCAGTAGTGGCTGCTACCCCTATAACTACGCCCCTGCCAAATGAACCTCTACCTTCCCCGTTGGGATGTGCTTGCTGCCACCACATATATCACATGTACAAAGCTTGCAAACAGAGGTACAACTTGAAGTTCTTGGGCACTGGTGCAAAAAGTGAAATGGGGCTCCTGACAGTTACCATGTGCCACAACCTCAAACAGTCACACTCCAAACTCCACTATGGTGAAGACCAAAGAGCTGTCGGAGGACACCAGAAGCCAAATTGTAGCCCTGCACCAGGATGGGAAGAGTGAATCTGCAATAGGCAAGCAGCTTGGTGTGAAGAAATCAACTGTGGGAGCAATAATTAGAAAATGGAAGACATACAAGATTACTGATAATCTCTGTTATGGATGGTAATTACAGCTTCTCCTCACCTGTATAGGTATAAAAATTAACCCGAACATCTTCTCCCATTGACTTTAATGGGGTTCAAGTTCGAGTTCGAATCAAACCTCGAACCAAACACCACTACTGATCGAAGTTCGACTTGAACTGGAACATTTTACTGTTCGCTCATCTCTATTATAGTCATTATAGGCTGGGAACCAGGAACATCATGCACCAAAGACTTGGGCTGACACATGGGCTGGTTTGGCTCAGGCATCATTTCCTCAGGTGTGGACCCCTTGGACTCCTGGGCCTGTTCCGTTGCCACCTGTGGCAATGGGAACAGGCACAGACGAATAGCCTGTTGCAAGGTCATGCCTCACGGCACACAATGGTGTAGGTGCTGGGGCAGAAAATGCAGCTCAGGCATGAAGAGATCATGCTTACCCTGTGGTCTAAAACCATGACACCCTAGACAGAGCAAGGATTTGCACACGTAGTGCAGCAGGTGTGGTAGGGACAGCTGGTGGTGAGAGGGACATTGAGCACGTCCAGACTAGAGGAAGTGTCCTGGGCAGCAACAATACAGGTAATGGGGCTGTATATGGTAACCTTTGTAGTAGGTGGTACCTGTGTAACCTCTGGTGGCACTCTTCCGATAGCTCCACTGCTCACTAGAACCAACTCCTCCGGATGACTGGCTTTGGCGATCTGCGCTCTTCTCAAGATGATACCTCAGCTGTTGCCTTGTAGGATAGACAACGACCTCCTCCGTTTCTTGGTAGAAGGCTGCGACTTCTTCCTCCTCTGCACTCCAGACTTCTCCCTTAGGGTCAGGCTCATTCTCCTCCACATGAACAGGTAGATCTAATTGCTGCACAACTGAGACCCAGTATCCCAGCGCAGCGTCTCACGGAAGTTCTATTGATAAAGACTTCATGGCCTGTCGTCTCCTCCTTAATGAAGCTGTAATCAGCATGAATGTCAAAACATTGCACAATGCCATTAGATCAACACTTTCGGACCCATATGGCAGAGGTGTTAATGCCATTAACGAAGTCCACTGCATCCCACTCAGCCTTTAAGAACTCCTCTCTACTCCAAGTGACCTTAGTGAGGGTGTCAGGGTAACACAAAGTTAAGGATGGCAAGATGGCGGTTGCAGTTTTCCTGCGTTTCACATGTGACAAAGACTTAACAAGTTGTAATCCACTCAGTTGTCACAAACACAATTCTTGTTAGTACTCACAGCCCATAGCTAGTCAAATAAAGATGTTGGATGGCTTCTCCTCTCGCTTGACAAGATGGCTAGAACATTGCAGCACATCTTGGTAACAAGTCATACTAAGCTCATCCTGTTTGTGATGCCATTTTGTGGTGAACGCAGGTGCGAAGAGGAGAGGGCTGGAAGCAGAGGTGGCTGCAGCTCAGGGGCTGGTACTCTTGTCATGGCGGCTAGTCTCATCTACCCCAACTCTCATGCCTCTCCCGCTCCGACACCAGTGAAGACGGGGTCTCCACTTTAAGATGCTATTGGTAATTGTTCCCCTGGGGCACACTCTATAGATGGTCTCTCCCTCGACTGCCCACGGTAGATGGTGAGAGAGGTGCCCTTGATGTACGGTGCAGAAATAAGCAGGCAGGAGACAAAGGGCTAATGGTTGAAATTATCTTAAGCCTCTTTACTCCCATGGCAAGATGGAATACCCATGGCAGTGTTTAGCATTCAAGTTACAACACTGCTCTTAAAGTCGCAGCAACTCAGTATACTAAGGCAGGATGATGTTCCTAAACCAAGCCCCTTGCATAGCTACCTCTTTCTTCTTCCACTACCATGCGGCCAGGGAAGTAAAGGTTAATGCTGACCTCTGAGCCCAGATGCAGCATAGCCTGTGTCCGGATATCATGATGGAGTACATCTCTGACAGGTTCAGGTGAAGACCACAGATATCCTGGAGGTAGATATGAGTGAGCCCAATGTAAAGAAAGAACCCAGAACATTGAATTTAGCTATTTTTTATAACCTCCTAATCTGTGCTGTGTTGTCATGTTTTTTTACCAGCCAAAGTCTTGAGTGACTGCAGTTGGTAACATTTATGCAAAACAGCATGACTATACACAATCCACAGACATGTGCAGAAGGTACTAGCTGGACACAAAGGTGAAATAGGGGTAATTTCTAGAACATTCTTAGAACAATCATAGCAGAAAACAGTGCAATTATTAATAAACATTATTAAACATTTTTAACCATTAGTAGTATACCACACCACCTACTCCTATATACTACAATAGCTGGTCAAACAGATAAGGCCAAAGCATGATCCCAGCTGAATCCAACTGTCATTGCCATAGGGCTAGAAAAAGGAGTACCACAGCCACACTAGGACTTCCTGAGAAAGTTACAAGAACAAGCAGGAGAAAAAGAAAAAAAGAACTGGGAAGAGAAGAAAGGGGTACTTACATCAGATGGACTATGGGCAGTTGGAGATTGATTGTGCCTCCCAAGAATTCTCTACCCTATGATAATGCAAGCTACCCATGGTAACACACACCAGTAAAAGACTACTATGGTGATTTAGTCAACAGACTCCAGTATGACCCAGGGTTTACTAAAACTAATGCCCAAGCCACAACAAAGAAGCTTCTCTCAGTAGTATGTATATATGGTGTACTTGAGACCATTGAGAGTGACCAAGGCACCCATTTCACAGGAGAAGTCATAAAAGAAATCATGAGTGCCCTAGGGATCGAACAAACTTTCCATACACCATACCATCTACAACTTAGCCGTACAGTAGAAGGATTAAATGGGACCTTGAAGACAAAAATCCAGAAGACCATGACAGAGCTTGGAAAACCATGGCCCAAGTGTCTGCCATCAGCCCTGTTATCTATCAGGTATACACCAAATAAGAAAATGGGTCTCAGTCCATGTGAGGTACTTTTTGAGTTAGTCACTGGGTTAGGATTGTATTTTCCACAACAACTTCAGATGCATTGACTTTTTATGTGATAGGACTTGCAAAATGTTTAACTAATATACATTTTCCTTGGAGCCAGGAAAGTGGGTGGTCACCAAAAGACACATGAGAAGAATACTGGAACCACGGTTCGATAGGCATACCAAGTACTCCTAACCACACACACCTCGGTAAAGTTGGAAGGAAAGCCAAATTGGATCTGTGCCTCTCATTGCAAGAAAGTCACCACTCCTGATACTAAGATTGGAGAAGATAAATAAAAATAGTCGAGCAAACTTATTATGGACTGTGTGCTTGACACTTCACACCTGGGACGAAACAATATTGCCAGTATTAGAGGCTGCCATCCCATCTTCCTTTAGCAAAAAACTTTAAAAAGGAAGAAAAATTGCTTCCGAAGATTTTCATTTACTTTGGAAAAGAATTTCCTGTTAAGCTCTGGACAAAAACCCCCAGAGTAAAGAGAACATTGCAATTGTTCAGCCCTGTCACATTGCCCATTTGTTTCCTGAACCCACATTCCTATCAGAAATGAAGAAGCCACTGCAGTGGCGGTCAGCTCACCGGATTACCAATATGCATTCATCCTTCGGTGGCACGGCACGAGCAGAGTATGTGCCATTGTAGAATTAAAATAGAAACATCCACGCTAGCTCCTCCCAGTTATTGATGCTTGTTAAAACTTTTAAAACTTGCAAGGAAAATGTTTGTATTCGAAAAGTATCAGTCTTATTGTTCCATCTGCACCACTGATGTTATAGTGGCTACTTACTCTATCATGCCATGTGTAAGATATATTGAGAGAATGTATCTGTATTAGACTTCTAATGTATAATTAAATGTATATGGAGAATTTATAAGTATCACTGACTGCCCTGGATATGGTTTCTATAGTTAAGAATAGTGTTGAGCGATTTTTATCGACATAGATGGAAATTCGCAAGGATTTTAATAGGTGATCGAAATTTCCAATCCATGCGATAATTAAGGTTTAAAATCTGTGCATCATCTATTAAGATCGGCGCCTTTTCGCGCTTCCCTGTACTTTTTGGTCGCCAGCAATCAGATATACAGAATAGAGCGGGTGAGATGTGTGTGTGGCTGCGTCCAATGACTGGATGTGTATGGTTGCGATAGGCTGGAAAAATCACATGACCTCGTTTTACATAGAACAGCGTTTCCTGTTTCAGCCTCAAGTGTCTCACAGCGTCTCATAGGTCAGGTACCTGCGTTCTGCCTGTGGCCAAAAAAGCACAGCTGAAATTAGTCTATTCTGCACAGAGGAAACCTCTATCAATTAGCTGTGATCCATTCAAATTAGTTAGATTTATGGAATAGTGACCATTTTATTGTAGTTACTAGAGCATTTTTAAAGCAGGAATCTAACCACTGTAAATTCTCACTGGCGGTGGGAGCGGTGGGGGGGCCGCGGCGAACAACAGACACGCTCTATCTATAAATAACACAGGATAAGTCACCAAGACTATAGTGTAAACATTGAAGTGGAATATCTTTATTATTAAAGTTTGCTATTAGAATATTTTCCTGGGATATTGGCAGACCTAAACTTATATTGGATAAACCAATTTTCTAGAAACTAGCAAGACTCTTTTATTAGCTGCAAAACTCCACTTTTATTAATCAGTAATACATTTCCTAGATAGGTGTGTCATTATACCCATTACACCAGTGACTGTTGATATATCCACCTTGCACTTAAATTACAAACCAGCAATCTTGTAGTCAGCACAGGTTGTTTGTTGCCAAAAATACCGTGGTATCGGTACGAAAGACATCACAGTTACGTGTTATTTTTATGACTTTTGCGCACCACAAGCACTGTTACATTGAACGCACATCTTCTAAGTAAATCTAAAAACAGCAATTCTATTTCACCACTATGTGAATTGAAAGGTGCAAAAAATACCGTTTATTATATCAAAACATAACAGTTACGTGTTTTTTGACTTTTGCGCACCCACCACTGTTCATTGACGCAGCATCTACGTAAATCTTAAAACAGCAGCAATTCTATGTTCACCACAGGTGGAATGAAAGGTGCAAAAATACAGTTGTATTATATCAAAACATAACAGTTACGTGTTTTATTTAGACTTTTGGCTCACCCAGCCCATGTTCATTGACGCAGCCATCTACGTAAATCTTAAAACAGTCAATACTATGTTCACCCACAGAGAATAGAAAGGTGCAAAAATACAGTTTTATTATATCAAAACATAACAGTGTACGTGTTTTTTGACTTTTGCCACCCAGCCCGGTTTCATTGACGCATGAGATCTACTAAATCTTAAAACAGCCAATTCTAATGTCACCACAGGTGAATTGAAGAGGTGCCACAAAAAATACCGTTTATTATATCAAAACATAACAGTTACGTGTTTTTTTTCCTTTTGGCACCCAGCCTGTTCATTGACGCAAGCATCTACTTAAAACATAAAAACACAATTCTATATTCACCACAGGTGAAGTTGAAACTGTGCAAAAAAAATACCGTATATAAGGTCAAAACTATAACAGAGTTACGTGTTTTTTGACTTTTTGCGCACCCAGCAACTGTTCAGTGACGCAGCATCTACTAAACTCTTAAAACAGCAATTCATATTCACCACAGGTGATTTGAAATGTGCAACAAATACCGTTAATTATATCAAAACAAACAGTTTAACACGTTGGTTTTTTGACTGTTTGCGCACCCAGCACTGTTCATTACGCAGCATCTACGTAATCTTAAAACAAGCAATTCTATATTCACCACAGGTGAATTGAAATGTAGGTGGCACAAAATAAGTTTATTATATCAAAACATAAACAGATACGTGTTTTTTTGACTTTTGCGCACACCCAGCACGTTCATTGACGCAGATCTACGTAAATCTTAAAACAGTCAATTCTATATTCACCACATGTAGGAATTGAAAGGTGCAAATAATAGCAGTTTATTATATCCAAAATCATAACAGTTACGTTGTTTTTTTAGACTTTTGCGCACACCCGCACTGTTCATCTGAACCGCAGCATCTACGTAAATCTTAAAAACTATGGCCATTCTAATATTCACCACAGGTGAATTGAAAAGGTGCAAAAAAGACAGATTTATTATATCAAAACATAACAGTTATAGTGTTTTTTGACTTTTGCGCACCCAGCCACTGTTCCATTGACGCAGAGCATCACGTAAATCTTAAAACACACGCAATTCCTATACTTCGACCAACAGGTGAATTGAAAGGTGCAAAAAATACATTTATTATATCGAAAACATAAAATTCACGTGTTTTTTGACTTTTGCGCACCCAGCACTGTTTCATGTGAACGCAGCATCTACGTAAATCTTAAACAGCAATTCTATATTCACCACAGGTGAATTGAAAGGTGAAAAAATAACAGTTTAATATCAAAACATTACAGTACGTGTTTTTTGACTTTTGCGCACCCAGCACTGTTCATTGGACGCAGCATCTAACCTAAATCTAAAACAGCAATTCCTAATATTCACCACAGGTGATTTGAATGGTGCAAAAAATACAGTTTATTATATCAAAACTAACAAGTTACGTGTTTTTTGACTTTTTGCGCAACCCGAGCACTGTTCATTGACGCAGCAGTCTACGTAAAATCTTAAAACAGCAATTCATATTCACCACAGGTGAATTGAAAGGTGCAAAAATACAGTTTTATTATATCAAAACATCACAGGTTACGTGTTTTTTTGACTTTGCGCACCCAGCACTGTTATTTGACGCAGCATCTACCGTAAATCTTAAAACAGCAATTCTATATTCACCACAGGTGAATTGAAAGGTGCAAAAAATACCGTGTTGATTATATCAAGAAACATAACAGTAACCGTGTTTTTTGACTTTTGCGCACCACACTGTTTCACTGACGCAGCATCAACGTAAATCTTAAAACAGCAAATTCTATATTCACCACAGGTAAATGAAAGGTCAAAAAATACAGTTTATTAATATCAAAAACATAACAGGTACGTGTTTTGAACACTTTTGCGCACCCAGCACTGTTCATTGACAGCAGCATCTACGTAAATCTAAACAGCAATATATAAAATCACTCACGGTGAGTTGAAAGGTGCAAAAAAATACAGTTTATTATATCAAAATCTAATAGTTAAGTGTTTTATTGACTTTTGCGCACCCAGCCATGGTTCATTGACGCAGCATCTAGCGTAAATCCTTTTGGCAAAACAGCAATTCCAGATATTCACCACAGGTGAATTGAAAGGTGCAAAAAATACAGTTTATTATAATCAAAACAAAACAGTACGTGTTTTTTGACTTTTGCGCACCCACACACGTGTTCATGACGCAGCATCTACGTAAATCTTAAAACAGCAATTCTATATTCACCACAGGTGACATAGTATGAAAAGGTGCAAAAACTACAGAGTTATTATATCAACAACCATAACAGTTACTGTTTTTTGACTTTTTGGCGACCCGAGCACTTGTTCCATTCACGCACCATCTACGTAAATCATAAAACAGCAATTTCCTATATTCACCACAGGATAAATGACTGGGGCAAAAAATAACAGTTTTATTATACAAAACTTAACAGTTTACGTGTTTTTTTATGATCTTGTTGCGCACCCAGACTGTTCATTGACGCAGCATCTACTAGAATCTTAAAACACAATTCTATATTACCACAGGTGAATTGAAGGTGCAAAAATACAGTTATTATATCAAAAACATAACAGTTTACGTGTTTTTTTGACTTTTGCGCACCCCCACTGTTCATTGAACGCAGGCATCATACGTAAATCTTAAAACAGCAATTCTATATTCACCACAGGTAGAATTGAAAAAGGTGAAAGAAATACAGTTTATTTATATCAAACAATAACATTTACTGTTTTTTTGTACTTTTGCGCACATCCAGCACTGATCATTAGACCAGAGTCATCCTGACGTAAATCCTGTAAAACAGCAATTCTATATTCACCACATGTGAATAAAGGTGCAAAACATACCGTTTTATTATATCAAAACATAAACATTACGTGTTTTTTTGACATTTTGCGCAACCAGCACTGTTCATTGAAGCAGCATCTACGGAAAACTTAAAACAGCAATTCAATATACACCACAGGTGAATTGAAAGGTTGCAAAAAAACAGATTTATTATAATCATAAACATAACAGTTTACTGTGTTTGACTTTTGCGCACCCAGCCCTGTTTCATTGACGCAGCATCTACGTAAATCGTTAAAACACAATTCTACTATTCCACCACAGGTGAATTGGAAAGGTGCAAAAAATATATTTATTATATCAAATACATAACCAGTTTTACGTTTTTTTGAACTTTTGCGCACCCATCACTAGTTGCATTTGACGCAGCAACATAGGGGGGGGGGGGGGTAGGGCGTGTAAAATCTTTAAAACAAGCAATTCTATATTCACCACAGTATGAATTGAAAGGTGCAAAAAATACTGTTTATTATATCCAAAACATAACAGTTACGTGTTTTTTGACTTTTGCGCACACCAGCACTGTTCATTGACACACATCTAGCGTAAATCTTAAAAACATGAGCAAATCTAAATTCACGTGCACAGGTGAATTGAAAAGTGCAAAAAAAATACTGTTTATTAAATCCAATACAAAAAACAGTTTACGTTTGTTTTTTTGACTTTTGCGCACCCGTTCACACTGTTTCATTTGACGGCAGGCATTCTACGTAAATCTTAAAACAGCCATTCTATATTCCACTCACCGGTATTGAATTAGATGTAAGGTGCCAAAAATACAGGTTTATTATATCACGCCCTAACAGTTTACTGTATTTTTTTGACTTTTGCGCACCCAGCACTGTTTCGTATTGACCTGCAGCATCTACGTAAATCTTAAAACACAATTCTAGATTATCACCACAGGGAATTGAAAGGTGCAAAAATTCAGTTTATTAATATCACAAACATAACAGATACGGGGTTTTTATTTGACTTTTGCCCAGTCCAGATTTGGTTGAATAGACACCTAGCAGTTAAATTTGTGATCCAGCAATTTTTGTTTTGATTAGAGTGGATTGAGAATAGCTGTGATTTGTGCCTGTCTTTTAATAAGAGACTTTCCAAAACTAGTTTCCATACCTTCTCAAATTTTTATATTTCTGAACATGCGCGAAATGAAGTGTGGTAAGCGGCAAAGAGGGGGGGTAGCACATGAGGTAGTAGGTACGAGAGAAGTGTGCTCCTGTCACATGCTTGCGACAACACGCATGCCCGCGAACATCGTCAGTTGCAGGACCGTCAGGCCTGTCCTTACTGCTGGTCACGGGTGCCCTGTGAATCAAAGTTAACGAACATCGTCCCAATTATGATCCTTCCAGTGGTTAAAGTAACCTGCATCTAAGCAGTCTTCCCTCCTCTGTCCCTCGAGGGGGCAGGTCACGGCACACAATGTCGACATCTACAGCATCATCAAGCATCTGTCCACCATGAAGCAGCCCAAATGTCAACGCAGTGGGGGGGGGTGTGGGGGGGGAGGGGGGGGGCGTGACCACTTGTGGAATAATCCGTTTATCTGAGGACCTCTTGAGACACAATGCTGGTTGGAGTCAGAAGTGCAATGAAAAAAGAACAAATTAGGTCACCCCCCCCGGGCATTCATAACGTACAGGCACATCCTGCCGCGCTTTAACCAACATCCGGAGGTCACCGTCTGTCGTTGTTAACCTGCCGCCTTTACCCAAACCGAGGTTTAGTTTTTAAAATGTACCTCCCCAACCCGTATTCTATAAAACACGCCCCCAGAGCCAATGCAGATGCCCCATGCTATTGAAGCACCTACACAGATCATGGTCAGCGATCCGAGTCAGTGACACCGAAGTCACCTGATGTTTGAAGGCTGTTGCATTATGACTTCCCAATTGCGGCACCCACCAGAGTCATTATTAAATTACTTTGTTTATTAATCCGCCCCGCTCCTCCCAGATATAAAATAGTCGCAGGGATCTGAACACCTTATTCGCTTCTTCTTCCTTTACTCATGTGTTTACATATTGGAACCCATCTCGGCGACCCAGTAGGTCGAAGCTCGTCCCTCCCCGGTTCTCTTTTCGTAACGCATTCTACTCACAACCTTTCATCACATAATCCCTCCACCTTCCGCACGACGCTATCGCCCCCTCCTCCCGTACCCATCAGTTCAGTAAGTAATAATCCATCTGAGCCAAATGCTCTTTGTAGTATAGTCTAAAGAACACTCACATTAACGCCCCGCCGTAAACCCTTTATGTAATTATTATTATGTCCCATACTACAGACAGCCTGGCCTTTCTTTGAGCAATGCCTCTGTATATTCCACACCAGCGAATGTCCATATGCCTAGCCATTGCCGTAAACGCATAAAGTAGAGGCAGAGAACCTAAGATGGTGTTTTAACCAGGAGCTGTGGTCGTGCTCTAAATAGTTATCAATGGATGACGCTAGACGCAGGCATGGGTTGACGAAGAACTCTATGTGCCATGCAGAGGTGGTGTGCGATAAACGGCGAAATCGCTGTGCCGCCCTTAAGATCGAGTTTAGGCCTGGAGCACATTCCCTTGCCTGGCACAAGATCATGAACCTGTCCGTACCAGTAAATTTCTAAAGAGCTTACCGCAGGGGCTTGGTCTGGAACTGCTTGCTGAAGTAAGGCTCTGAGGGTCTGAGATCTGTTTTGGCACGTTGGAGCCGCCGTACGCACCCTCTTCGTCCCGCCTTAGGCTTGTCCGTTGCAGCTCAGCTCGGTGGCCTCGTTTTTATTGGATTTTGGCACGAGTACGCCGTCAACTCGCTCATATCTCATTGTATGGATGGTGGCAACGGTAGAGTCGCTGGGAATTCCACCCTCGGGACACAGTCACGATGCCTGCGCAGGGCGAATTGTGGCAGCAGCACCATGCCTTACGCAGTTACCGAAGTGACACATGGCCTGAACAAAAGCAGATGGCTGGTGACGGAATCACTCCCTCGGTGAGGTGTAAGAATCCAACCGAAGTGGAGAGCATCGGTGAAAGTAGCTCTGGTCAACCATCCTTGGCCTGTTCTGATGGATTTTTGGAAGTAGCGCTACCAAAAGGGTCAGTGCGGAAATGCCCTTGTCAGCATGACATTGTGGTGATCTTAGTTTCTGGAACGATCGTTGGAACACTCTGAAAACAACAGGTCACCCTAGCCAGACGGACGGAGGAGAGACGGACACAGATGCGGACACGAGCCTTTCTCTCTCCGTCAAATACCACAAGTCCCGACAGTTTCACAATTTCCATCGGTCTTCATTAGGCAGTGGTTTCGGGGTTCCCAATCGAGCTATGCAAGGAGTGCGCATCAGATCTCAGGGCAATCAACTGCATGCCAAGTCAGGGCTGTGTTGAAGCTTGTGCGGAGGCAGCGGAGGAGGAGGGAGGAAGGGAGTGAGGAGGAGGATGGTATCCTAGACATTCGTCCGTATGAATGTTAACCGGACGCGTATCCCTGCCTTGGAAAAGAGGTTGCGTGAATTTGAGGCGGAAGAGAAGATGAGAAGATCAGTTTGCTAGTGCCCCTCGACCCAGAGGGCTTGGTAAATCAAGGCTACCATCTCTCACAATGAGTGCTTGGAATGCTCCATTTCCTCCAACAATGATCCTCCGCATAAGGCCATCAAAATGAACAACAGTTACTCATGTGGAGGCCCCCTCCTGGATCCCCGGTACAAAACCAAAATCCGCACTTTCCTTCCACCCACCTCCAATAGAGAGTAAAATGCAGGAAATGGGAGACCTTGCTATGAGTTGATCAACAGGATATATCTGTTGCTGCATGCTTCACGTTCACCCCAAATGTCACGGTGGAACATACATCATCTGCCTGTGACAGCGATAGAGTGCGAAGAGGGCGTAGCGCAAGCAGCATGGCAAGGTTGCAGAAGCTAATATGGTGACCTCGGTGGCAATCTTTTGTTTTACCACCTCACCTGACGGCACTTGCAATGCAGGGCACCACTATCCAACAACAAGATCAGCTTAAGATTCATTGTGCAGTACTGACTAACTGCGTCTCAACACCGAATGTTTTTGGCATGTGTTCCGGACCCAATAGACTTCTGGTATCCAAAAATGACGAAAGGCCCGAGCTGGCTCGTCCCAGCCATATTAGAGGTGTTGTCCTGCCGGCAGCAGCCGATAGCTCGAAATCTGACGGATACCTTCAGCACAGCTGGAGAGGATTCAATTACAACTAACGCATTCGGCTTTTCCCACAGATAATGTGTATCCGTTTTGACTTTCATCAAGATGAATCAGGCATGGATCCTCTGATGATGTTTGGCCCCCAATTGCCGAGGATCACCGAATTAGGTTTCCGAGTCTACTTCACATTCCCTTTTTCAAACAGAAATATGGTCCCTCTTGAAAACTTTTGTTTTAAAAATGATCATTTCTTACTGCAATTTTTATTCTCTTTTCCCAACAGTTCAATTTTGCTGGTTTTTGCGTGAGAGACTGTAAAAGACAGCACATGAATTCATGACACACCGAGTATTCCATTTACTCTCAGCAGTGCTGAGAGTCATTTTTATACTTTATGGGTCATTGCTGGCTTAAATGCAGCAAATACTACAGGTCCTATTATAAAAAAAATGTTATTTCTAACAGACCATTTTTCTTCACCAATAACCAAAGTGACCTCAAGGGTCATGCTTCTTGAATTTTTTGGGGGCATTTTGCTGTGACATGCAGACTATACCTTACAGGTCCATATTCTAAAAAGATGTTGTTTCTAACAACATTTGTTCTTCACAATTGACCAAAAGTGGCTCAAGGGTTCATGCTTTCAATTTTTTGTGAGCATTTATGCTGTGACCGTGCAGCTATACTACATGTCCTATTCTAGAACAAATGTGTTCTATCAGACATTTGTTCTTTCACAATTGTCAAGAGTGGCTCAAGGGTGAGTGGTGCGTCAGAAACAGGAATAGGTAGACACTGTTTAATGTCACATATAGCAAAATGACTTGTTTTTGCAAGATCTTTATACTATAGCTAATCAAGATCCCTGTATGTGAAACAACCCATTTAATACAATGAAAAAAAGAGAAATCAAAGACATGTGGGATTCCACCCTATTTTAAAAATGTGTTTTCTAGAATTAAAGTACTAAAAAACTTGCATGTACAAAATAGCTGTTAAAAAAAATTTCCTCTGAATTGTAAAAGGGGAGGTACAGGAAAACTTGACCAGATGTAGGTTATTCAGAGGACATGGAGTTTTGGAGCACGGACAGAAAAAAAAAGTACAGAGACCATTTCCTCCAGCACGTTGATAAAATGAGCAAAAGAATGCCAAGATAAAGGGCACCTGGGTGTAACAGGAGCGTTAACCACCAGTATTTCCAAGTGAAGCTCAATTGGTCCACACTCATATGGAGGGGCAAGCGCTACCCAGGTATTGACTGTGTACAGAGGAAGGCTGGAGTTCTCAACACTTCCGCTTCCGCACTCTGCTTCGCACGACATTTTTCGTTGCTGCGTCATCAGGGCATTTTTACCTGCGTGTTAATAGATGGCGGTCGCCAGCCTGGGCTTTCCCCGCACCCACTGTAACTCCGGCCCTGGGTCATGCTGTGGCCCAGGACAGGTATAGTCAATGTCCAGTTCAACTAAAATGGTGGTTGAAAGACTCCTTTTCCCGGCAAATTTTAAATGTGGGGGTAATGCAGGTTTGGGGCTCATGCTGTGGCCCAGGACAGGTATAGTCAATGTCCAGTGAAACTAAAATGGTGGTTGAAAGACTCCTTTTTCCGGCACTTTTTTAAATGGGGGGGTCATGCAGGTTTGGGGCTCATGCTGTGGCCCAGGACAGGTATAGTCAATGTCCAGTGAAACTAAAATGGTGGTTGAAAGACTCCTTTTTCCGGCACTTTTTAAATGTGGGGGTCATGCAGGTTTGGGGCTCATGCTTTGGCCCAGGACAGGTATAGTCAATGTCCAGTGAAACTAAAATTGGTGGTTGAAAGACTCCTTTTCCGGCACTTTTTAAATGTGGGGGTCATGCAGGTTGGGCTCATGCTGCTTCCAGGACAGGGATATTCAAATGTCCAGTTCAAAAAAACATGAGGTTTTCAAATCATATGCCTTCTGGCATTTTTTTAATGTGTGGGGGATGCAGGTTTAAGGGTCAGGCTGTGGTACAAGACAGGGATAGTAAATGGTCTGTGACTTTTTTTTCCCGTGACTTTTATAACCTAAGTGTGTTGCCTTTAAGATGTAGCACGTATCCATTTGACTGTTGTGGATGTTAATTTCAGCTTCTCCAGCCTTGTTTGGGTGTAATAATGAAGGTGTTGTTGCTCTCCCAATGGACTTTAATGGTCATCGCGCATAATCGATGCTCACTATCGAAAAACCTATCGATAGGGGCCGACTATCGACTATCGATCGATCTCGATAGCCAACGCAATCGCTCAACACTAGTTATAATGGGTTCCTATTGCTCCTATTCTGATTGGTCAATACTCCTCCATAGGTTAGAATGGGCCACTGTCGCTCCTATTCTGATTGGCTGGTTTATGCCGACCAATGAGAAGAGCTTATAGAATTTGAATTACTTTATTTCCTGGCAATTCTCTATACCCCAATTCCTTATGTAGCGCCGGTCTCGGCGACAAACGCATTGTTAGGGATGTGAGTGATTTAATTTTATAGAAGGTTTCAGCTCTTTTTCAGTTCATATTTTACACTTAATAAAAATGATTTTTTTAATCATACTCCATGCCGCACGGCTCTGAGAGCCGAGATTGCATTGCACCGATCTCTCCATAGACTACAATGGGAGAAGTAGCTCACGCTCTGATTGGCTGAGATAGCCAATCCCCCGCTAGCTCACCCAATCAGCTCTTTTCTGTATTCTTACTGTATTTTGAACTGTCCCGCCTTGGATTTTGATTGGTCTATATTTCTTTATAGGTTAGAATGGGTCCCTGTCGCTCCTATTCTGATTGGCCGAGATAGCCAAGCCCCCGCTAGCTCAACCAAATCAGCTCTTTTCTGTATTTTTACTGTTTTTGAAACTGTCCCGCCGTTGATTTTGATTGGTCAATAGTTCTCCAAAGGTTTTAATGGTTCACTGTCGCTCCTATTCTGATTGGCTGGTTTATGCCAACCAATGAGAATAGCTTTCAGAATTTGAATTACTGTATTTCCCAGCAATTTCCAATATCCTAATTCCTGATGTTGTGCCGTTCTAGATTTTTGGAAAGTGTTTTTTTTAATTTATTTTTTAATTTTGAGGTTTGAGCTCTTTTTCTGATAATGTTTTCCGCCTTTATAAAAGCAATTTTTTCGGAATTATACTCCAGCCGCACGGCGCTGAGAGCCGAGATTTCTCTTGCGATCTTCTATATGCTTCCTCTCATGTTACGTTCTCGCTTCACTTCGCCTCCTCCGGAGCATTTAGACCAGAATCAACCAGGTCTGCCTGTCGGAGCTGGCGAGCGCTGCAATGCTCCGCACTTTGCCGACTCGCGATCATACATGCACGGAGTTTTCGAGCGCGCCGGAACGCCTACAGCGCGCCCACACCGCGCCCATTGCACGCCCCTTCATGCGGGGCGCAGCTGAAAGTGGCGAATGCTGCGCCTAACACCGCATCCCTGCGTCTGACAGGGGATTCGGGCTGGTGAGGCGTAGGTTACGCCAGAAAACAGGCGTAAAGCCCGTTCATACATGTCGCCCTTAGACTCCCAATTTAAATTAAATCCTTCGCAAAACATGAGGGAAGAACCTGCCTCTCTCCGAAGGCAATTGAGCACATTGCATCTACAACAATATGAGAATCATCAAAAAATTGATTGCTTTGGGGAATTTCTATTTACAAGGTGATAGGGCCCAGCAGACCCTACCCAAAAAGGATTCAAATCAATCCAAGCCAGATCCAGAATACCGTACATTACATCCCCCAATAACACAAAAATATACGATCCACAACAAATTTCTAACGCATTTGCAACATACTATAGATCACTATACAATCTTAGTTCAGACAAGAACATTCCAGCAGTACAAAAGGAAGATTTTGACAAATTCTTAAATGAAATATCACTCCCCTCCTTGACCAAAAGATCAACTTGATTCCTTAATCTACCTAATCACCCCCAGAAATTGAGAGGACCATCAAACAATTAAAATGCAACAAATTTTCCTGGGCCAGATGGGGCCCATCTAATGAGTAAATTTTTTTTAAATCTTCTCGCCCATCTTTTCCCACATCTGTCCCTTTTCTTTCATACCATCACAACCAAAGGCACACTACCGGCAGAGATGCTTTGTGCAACCATCTCTATTATCCCTAAGCCTGGGAAATCAATGGACCTAGTTACAAACTACAGACCAATTTCACTACTCAACTCTGATATCAAAATATACTCTAAAATCCTAGCAAACAGACTCAATGTTATCCTTCCATCCCTGATCAGCAAGGACCAGGTGGGGTTCATCAAAGGCAGTGTAACGGGTTGCGCCGCGGTCCGGTCCATGGACCGCGGTCGCACCCGTGTGCCCCGAGGCAGATCCCCGGCGGGGACGGGTGCCGCCACGGGTCCTACTGTCGCCCGTGGTCGCATCCGTCCCGTCTCCTCACCTGACCGCGCTCCCGTTCGGTCCGCGTTCCCTGCTGGCCGGAATGCGCATGCGTGCCCTCTAGCGCGCCGGGGCACGCTCGTTCATGTAGATGTAAAGGGCCAGTGCGCCGGTAATTGGCTAATTGCCGGGCGCTGTCTCTATTTAAGTTTTGGACCCACGTCACTTCCCTGCTGGATCTTTGTTGCCCTGTGCCTTTGAGAAAGCGTTCCTGATAGTATATTTGCCTTGCCGTGTACCAGACCTCTTGCTACGTTTCTCGACCTATGCCACCCGCCCTGACCTTACCGCTTGTCCACGACCACGAACCATAGCCGCCTGACCAGACCATACTGCCTGCCCACGACTACGATTCTTGGATTACGATTTTGTACATCGCTGCACCTCGGCTGCCGCCGCAAGCAAGTCGCGTCAGGGGTGACGACCTGGTAGCCTCACGCCGCAGCAAGTCCATTCCGCTTTGCGGCGGGCTCTGGTGAAAACCGGGGGCTACTTAGATTCCGTTCCCTGGCGTGGCTTACTCCATCGCTTGCGGTGGTCCAGCGGATCCACTACCAAGTCCGTTACAGGCAGACAGACGAGAGATGGTATTTGGCGAGTTTTGGATGTCTTGCCTATTCCACATTCAAAAGATCTACCCCTTGCACTTCTGTCACTAGACGGATAGAATGCATTGGACAGTATAAAGTGTGTTTATATGAAAGAGGTTTGATTTTAATTTGGCTTTGTTGGACCAATATTTAATTCCATAATGTCATGATATTCTCTTCCCTCTGCCAGGGTCTACTCGTCTGGATTTCTCTCAGAAAAGTTCCCCATTTCCAATGGAACAAGACAAGGGTGCCCACTGTCACCCTTGATCTATTATTTGTGCGCTGAGCCTTTAGCAGAACACATTCGGAAATCCTCTCTAATTAAAGGGGTTACCATAAATAAAAATACCCAGACGGTGAGCCTATATGCAGATGATATTTTAATAATGTGCCAACAGCCTGATAAATCCATTCCTGCATTACTTGCCCTATTGGAACATTATGCTCATATTTCATACTACAAATTAAACATAACAAAATCTATACTTCTCCCTATAAATTGTCATTCTTCCTTAAAATCTCAAATACCCAACATTAATTTTTATTTGGGCAACCTCTTTTGTCCCCTATCTAGGAATCAAAATATACCCAAACATTAACACCACCATAGAAAAAAATCTGGAGGATATCAGTGCTTCATTATCAGAAGAAATTAATAGACTTAACCAATTTCACCTTTCCTGGCTAGCTCGCATTAATTTAACTAAGATGCTACTTCTCCCCAGATACTTATATATCTCAAGATCCTTAACATTTTTATTTCCCACTCCTATTCTCACGAAACTTCAAAACCAAATGTTGAAATTTATTTGGGGCCCAAAACGACCTAGATTTAAGAAACAATACCTGTATCAAAAGAGTAATTCATGGTGCCTCTCCGTCCAAACCTCCTGCAATACAATAGTGCTTCCATACTAGAACCCATATCTCTTTTATAGAATTCTCCTGAACTCCAACATTGGTCTCAGATAGAGAACTCTACAATTCCTAGGGGATCCTTTAAGGCTCATTTGATTGCCATGCTATGTGGCAGAAGTCCCACAGAAATTAAATTTTTGACTCTTTCTCATGCAGCATCAGTTTGGCAAAAATTCATTGCTCAGAAGCATAACCCTAAAGTATATATAGACAAACTTAGCTGCCCTCTTTCAGTTATTCAAAATGCAATTCCAGAAGTCTCTATACAACACTGGATAGACATGGGATTGGACGCAGTAGGGGACCTCTATCACCGAGGACATTTCAAGTCCTTTGACGATCTAATGCAACAATCTACTATCACCCGAAACCAATTTTGTTTTATCTATTTACAAATCAGACATATTATAAAATCATGGCAATGGCCAGATACCCCTCAAACACTTTCCCCTTTCCATAATTTCCTTTGGAATAAACAAAGACATAGTAAAGGTTTATCAGCAGCATACCAAACCTTGTACAAAACATATCTCTCTACAAAACCAGATTACGCTCTAAAGTGAGTTGGCCCAGTCCCATACAGCAGAAAACTGGCTTAAAGCAGCCAACATTGTTTCCAAATTTTTAAAATGTGCCAATCATATTGAATTTTTAAGAAAGATTCATCTTCGCTGGTATCTAACCCCAGCCCGCATAGCACATATCTCTCCTGGATACTCCTATCTGTGTTGGAGACAGTGCCAAAGACTCCTTATTACACATGTGGTGGAAACAGGGCAGTTCCTAGGCTAAATTTCACTCAGGGCGAGGTAAAGAAGTTTGCCCCCCCACCCCATGTAACATAATGTGCCACAATGAAACACAGTGCATCACCATCAACCAAATCTAAAATATACAAAAAGCTTTACCACAATCTGCTACATATAAAATTACTAGATAATAGTCATACAGTTACCAAATAACACTGCTACACCAACCAGAATCCCAAGACCACTAAGACCACATATCACCAGCACACAGTGACCGAATAATACTACCACACCATGACCACATATCACCACATAGTGACCTAATACAGCAACACCGTGACCACATATCACCAGCACATAGTGACTGAATAATACAAACTGACCATTACTGAATACAAACCATTATACTTCAACCAATATTACCAACATACAGTGGTGGATACCCGCTGAACACAGGCTCTGCACACATATAAATGGTTACAGTAAAGTTATATCTAGTGACTCACAGGAGACGTCTCTGAAGAGTTGTTCTCTTTCTCTTCTTCTTCTCCTCCATCTGTCCCAGACGCCATGAAGACTACTCCCGACTCTTCACTGTAAAATTTACAAAACAAATATCTTAAGACTCCTCCCTTTATCAGCATTTTCCAACCAATTCCTATCTCTATACAAACTCCCCATCTATAGCATCGCATATGGTAGCCATGTAATAGCCCCTGTAGCCATGTAGTAGCCCCCTATAGCCAGGTAGCAGCCCCATATAGCCAGGTAGTAGCCCCTGTAGCCATTGATGCCCCCATGTAGCCAGTTGATGCCCCCCTGTAGCCAGTTGATGCCCCCTGTTATCAGTAGATGCCCCTGTAACCAGTGATGCCCCCTGTAGCCAGAGATGCCCCCCTTGTAGCTAGTGTGCCCCCATTGTAGCCAGTAGATGCCCCCTGTAGCCAGTAGATGCCCCGTTATCAGTAGATGCCCCTGTAGCCAGTGATGCCCCCTGTAGCCAGTAGATGCCCCCCTTGTAGCCAGAGATGCCCCCTTGTAGCCACTGATTCCCCCCTTGTAGCTAGTGTGCCCCCATTGTAGCCAGTAGATGCCCCCTGTAGCCAGTAGATGCCCCCTGTAGCCAGTAGATGCCCCCCTTCTAGCCAGTGATGCCCCTTCTAGCCAGTGATGCCCCCCTGTAGCCAGTGATGCCCCCCCTGTAGCCAGTGATGCCTACCCCTGTAGCCAGAGATGCCCCCCTTGCAGCCAGTGATGCCCCCCTTGCAGCCAGTGATGCCCCCCTTGCAGCCAGTGTGCCCCCATTGCAGCCAGTGTGCCCCCATTGTAGCCAGTGATGCCCCATTGTAGCCAGTGATGCCCCTATTGTAGCCAGTGATGCCCCCATTGTAGCCAGTGATGCCCCCTTGTAGCCAGTGTGCCCCCATTTTAGCCAGGATGCCCCCGTGTAGCCAGTGTGCCCTCATTGTTAGCAGTGTGCCCCATTGTAGCCAGTGTGCCCCTTGAGCCAGTGAGCCCCCTTGTAGCCAGTGATGCCCCCTTGTAACCAGTGATGGCCCCCCTTGTAGCCAGTGATGCCCCCCTTGTAGCCAGTGTGCCCCCCATTTTAGCCAGTGTGCCCCCATTGTAGCCAGTTTGCCCCCATTGTAGCCAGTTTGCCCCCCTTGTAGCCAGTGTGCCCCCCTTGTAGCCAGGATGCCCCCTTGTAGCCAGGATGCCCCCCTTGTAGCCAGTGTGCCCCCCTTGTAGCCAGTGTGCCATTATAGCCAGTGTGCCCCCCTTGTAGCCAGTGAGGCCCCCCTTGTAGCCAGAGATGCCTACCCCTGTAGCCAGTGTGCCCCCCTTGTAGCCAGTGAGGCCCCCCTTGTAGCCAGTGAGCCCCCCCTTGTAGCCAGGATGCCCCCCTTGTAGCCAGTGAGGCCCCCCCTTGTAGCCAGAGATGCCTACCCCTGTAGCCAGAGTGTGCCCCCCTTGTAGCCAGTGAGGCCCCCCCTTGTAGCCAGTGAGGCCCCCCCTTGTAGCCCGTGAGGCCCCCCCTTGTAGCCAGTGATGCCCCCCCCCTGTAGCCAGTGATGCCCCCATTGTAGCCAGTGATGCCCCCCTTGTAGCCAGGGTGCCCCCCTTGTAGCCAGGGTGCCCCCCCGGGATTGTAGCCAGTGATGCCCCCTTGTAGCCAGTGATGCCCCCCTGTAAGTAATTATAAAATAACAAAAGATTACTCACCTGGGTCCGCGCGTCCCGGTCCGGAGCTGCTCAGCAGTGGGAGCTGCAGAGCGGTGTAAGCAGCGTGACATCATCACGCTGCTTACACTGTACGCAGCTCCCAGGGATCTCCTCGGCGGCAGAGCTGCCGCCGAGGAGACCCAGCGTCACAGGGGGCGCGGTGAGAGCTGTGCGCCCCCTGTGACGCTAATTCAAGGGAGCAGTCAGGACTGGAACGATCCGTCCCGCCTCCTCCCTGCAGCTGCTGGCTCTGCGCGGCTGTTATAAAACAGTCGCACAGAGTCAGGGGCGCTCCTCCGGGCGGGCAGGGCGGCTGCGGCGCCCCCCACGGGTGAGCGGAGCCTCGGCGCCCCCGGCGACCGGCCCTGCCCACCCCTAGGAACGGCCCTGGGTGCAAATGTCCACTAATCCAACCTCTATGGAAATAACTAGAAAACTTGCTACTAAACATCTTCAAATGGAAAATAAACCTCACACCAGACCTAGCTATTCTAGATCTCACTTTTCATGACATACCACATCCATTTCGTGCCGTTCTATCTCATGCTTTAATAGCTACAAGAATTACGATAGCTTCACATTGGAAAACAACTCTCACGCCATGTATTGCAGAATTTATCAACAGAATAAATTTGCAATACAGCTGTGAGACTAGCTTAGTAAGCCCCCCCCATTTACTATAAGTAACAGGATAATTACAACACTTTCATATTGAATGAAGAATATCAAATATGAGTTAATCCAGTATAGTTATGTTATTGAAAATTTTCTGATATCTGATAAATTTACATGTTCAACGTGTATTGTTGTTATTCACTGAATCTGACATTACTAAATATAATGACATTGCTATTTCTGCTTTTGATGTTGTATGACATGGTATTTTGTTGCTGTTCTTTTTCTTTTCTTTTGCTTCAGAAAAAGTTATATTATGTTATGTACCATTCTTGATATGTAATAAAAAAAAATTTGCTGAAAAAAATAAATAAATAAATTTACCATGTCTTATTCTATGAATAAAATTCCATTTTTAGATATGATGGTCATTCTTTCTGATTCACAGATTCACACAGAATTATTTACTAAACCCACAGATAATAATACTATGTTAAGTTATCACAGTTGTCATCCACATAAAATGATAAGCTCATTATCATATAGTCAAATGTTGAGGATAAAATGCATAGTAGATATTCCTGACAAATGTGAAGAAACATTAAATATGATGGCTGAAAAATTTTATAAAGGTTATAAAAAAAAACTTGTTATGAAACAAAAAAATTAGGTTTCTCAATTGGATAGATGTTCTTTACTCTCTAAAATAAATAAAGATAAAAAATAGGAGAATTCCCTTTGTTTCCACCTTTAACGATCTCAATGGATCAATATTAGCAATTTTGGGAAAGCATTGGCCTATTTTGCGAGATAGTTTTGGACACATACCTAAATTTCAATATTTTCCTTTAATGTCATATAGGAGATCTACCAACCTAAAAGACAGATTGGTTAAAAATGAGGTTAGGATATCTGATATATACTTCAACCAATATTACCAACATACAGTGGTGGATACCCGCTGAACACAGGCTCTGCACACATATAAATGGTTACAGTAAAGTTATATCTAGTGACTCACAGGAGACGTCTCTGAAGAGTTGTTCTCTTTCTCTTCTTCTTCTCCTCCATCTGTCCCAGACACCATGAAGACTACTCCCGACTCTTCACTGTAAAATTTACAAAACAAATATCTTAAGACTCCTCCCTTTATCAGCATTTTCCAACCAATTCCTATCTCTATACAAACTCCCCATCTAGAGCATCGCAGATGGTAGCCATGTAATAGCCCCTGTAGCCATGTAGTATCCCCCTATAGCCAGGTAGTAGCCCCCTATAGCCAGGTAGTAGCCCCCTGTAGCCAGTTGATGCCCCCTGTAGCCAGTTGATGCCCCCTGTTATCAGTACATGCCCCCTGTAACCAGTGATGCCCCCCTTGTAGCTAGTGTGCCCCCCATTGTAGCCAGTAGATGCCCCCTGTAGCCAGTAGATGCCCCCGGTTATCAGTAGATTCCCCTGTAGCCAGTGATGCCCCCTGTAGCCAGTAGATGCCCCCTTATCAGTAGATGCCCCTGTAGCCAGTGATGCCCCCTTGTAGCTTGTGAGCCCCCATTGTAGCCAGTGATGCCCCCTGTAGCCAGTAGATGCCCCCTGTATCCAATGATGCCCCCCTTATAGCCAGTGATGCCCCTTCTAGCCAGTGATGCCCCCCTGTTAGCCAGTGATGCCTACCCCTGTAGCAGAGATGCCCCTTGCAGCCAGTGATGCCCCCCTTGCAGCCAGTGGATGCCCCTTGCAGCCAGTGTGCCCCCATTGCAGCCAGTGTGCCCCATTGTAGCCAGTGATGCCCCCATTGTAGCCAGTGTGCCCCTATTGTAGCCAGTGATGCCCCCATTGTAACCAGTGATGCCCCCCTTGTAGCCAGTGTGCCCCCATTTTAGCCAGGATGCCCCCTTGTAGCCAGTGTGCCCTCATTGTAGCCAGTGTGCCCCCTTGTAGCCAGTGATGCCCCCCTTGTAGCCAGTGATGCCCCCTGTAGCCAGTGATGCCCCCCTTGTAGCCAGTGATGCCCCCCTTGTAGCCAGTGATGCCCCCCATTGTAGCCAGTGTGCCCCCATTATAGCCAGTGTCCCCCCATTGTAGCCAGTTTGCCCCATTGTAACCAGTGTGCCCCCCTTGTAGCCAGTGAGCCCCCTTGTAGCCAGGATGTCCCCCTTGTAGCCAGGATGCCCCACTTGTAGCCAGTGTGCCCCCCTTGTAGCCAGTGTGCCATTATAGCCAGTGTGCCCCCATTGTAGTCAGTGAGGCCCCCTTTGTAGCCAGAGATGCCAACCCCTGTAGCCAGTGTGCCCCCCTTGTAGCCAGTGAGGCCCACCAGTCTTGTAGCCAGTGAGGCCCCCTTGTAGCCAGGATGCCCCCCTTGTAGCCAGTGAGGCCCCCCTTGTAGCCAGAGATGCCTACCCCTGTAGCCAGTGTGCCCCCCTTGTAGCCAGTGAGGCCCCCCCTTGTAGCCAGTGAGGCCCCCCCTTGTAGCCAGTGTGCCCCCTTGTAGCCAGGGTGCCCCTTGTAGCCAGTGTGCCCCCACGTTAGCCAGTGATGCCCCCCTTGTAGCCAGTGATGCCCCCCTGGTAGCCAGTTTGCCCCCCTTGTAGCCAGTGTGACCTCATTGTAGCCAGTGATGCCCTTGTAAGTAATTATAAAATAACAAAAGATTACTCACCTGGGTCCGCGCGTCCCGGTCCGGAGCTGCTCAGCAGTGGGAGCTGCAGAGCGGTGTAAGCAGCGTGACGTCATCACGCTGCTTACACTGTACGCAGCTCCCAGGGATCTCCTCGGCGGCAGAGCTGCCGCCGAGGAGACCCAGCGTCACAGGGGGCGCGGGGAGAGCTGTGCGCCCCCGGTGTCGCAAATACAAGGGAGCAGTCAGGACGGGAACGATCCGTCCCGCCTCCTCCCTGCAGCTGCTGGCTCTGCGCGGCTGTTATAAAACAGTCGCGCAGAGTCAGGGGCGCTCCTCCGGGCGGGCAGGGCGGCCGCGGCGACCCCCTCGGGTGAGCGGAGCCTCGGCGCCCCGGGCGACCGCCCCGCCTGCCCGCCCCTAGGAACGGCCCTGGGTGGAAATGTCCATAATCCAACCTCTATGGAAATAACTAGAAAACTTGCTACTAAACATCTTCAAATGGAAAATAAACCTCACACCAGACCTAGCTATTCTAGATCTCACTTTTCATGACATACCACATCCATTTCGTGCCGATCTATCTCATGCTTTAATAGCTACAAGAATTACGATAGCTTCACATTGGAAAACAACTCTCACGCCATTTATTGCAGAATTTATCAACAGAATAAATTTGCAATACAGCTGTGAGACTAGCTTAGTAAGCCCCCCCATTTACTATAAGTAACAGGATAATTACAACACTTTCATATTGAATGAAGAATATCAAATATGAGTTAATCCAGTATAGTTATGTTATTGAAAATTTTCTGATATATGATAAATTTACATGTTCAACGTGTATTGTTGTTATTCACTGAATCTGACATTACTAAATATAATGACATTGCTATTTCTGCTTTTGATGTTTTATGACATGGTATTTTGTTGCTGTTCTTTTTCTTTTCTTTTGCTTCAGAAAAAGTTATATTATGTTATGTACCATTCTTGATATGTAATAAAAAAAATTTGCTGAAAAAAATAAATAAATAAATTTACCATGTCTTATTCTATGAATAAAATTCCATTTTTAGATATGATGGTCATTCTTTCTGATTCACAGATTCACACAGAATTATTTACTAAACCCACAGATAATAATACTATGTTAAGTTATCACAGTTGTCATCCACATAAAATGATAAGCTCATTATCATATAGTCAAATGTTGAGGATTAAACGCATAGTAGATATTCCTGACAAATGTGAAGAAACATTAAATATGATGGCTGAAAAATTTTATAAAGGTTATAAAAAAAAACTTGTTATGAAACAAAAAAATTAGGTTTCTCAATTGGATAGATGTTCTTTACTCTCTAAAATAAATAAAGATAAAAAAAATAGGAGAATTCCCTTTGTTTCCACCTTTAACGATCTCAATGGATCAATATTAGCAATTTTGGGAAAGCATTGGCCTATTTTGCGAGATAGTTTTGGACACATACCTGAATTTCAATATTTTCCTTTAATGTCATATAGGAGATCTACCAACCTAAAAGACAGATTGGTTAAAAATGAGGTTAGGATATCTAAATCTAAACAAACCTTTTTTTGGCACACAAAAACATAGCACTTATCCGTGCCTGAATTGCATTAATTGTCGGGTAATCAATAAAGGGGAGTACTTTTTACATCCAGGCACTAATGAAAAGTTTATGATTAATTCCTATTATACTTGCAATTCGTCTTGGATTGTTTATGTATTATGGTGCCCATGTGGTTTTATATACGTGAGTGAAACCACTTGCGACTTAAAAACTAGACTTAATAATCACCATTATATGATTAGAAATTTTTTTTTAGATTTACCCGTTTCTAAATATTTTTCTGAGGCAGGACATTCAGAATGGGAATTTAGGTGCATGATGTTAGATGGTGTAGCCCCTCTTAAGAGAGGAGGTGATAAGATTACAGCTTTTAAGAAAAAATAACTAAAATGGATTTATGAATTGAAAGTGCTAAAACCTAACGGTTTGAATGTTGATTTTAAGATCACCCAGAAAATAAGTAGGTAGCTTGCCCTACTTCTGGAGGTTTCCTTTGCCTTGGGTGAGGTGATTGTGTGATTGTGTTTATATAATATTTTTTTTTTTTTTCATTGTTTTCTTCTTTTTTTTTT
>JAODAL010018927.1:0-73400 GCA_025379985.1 Phyllomedusa bahiana | reverse complement strand
CTTTTTTAAGCAAGATATTAGTTTTTGACACAAATCTATTTCCCAAATGAAAAAGATGGACATTTAAAGAGCTAAGAGGGTCAGAGGGACAAGGATTAAAAATTGGCACTGTCCCTCCAAAATAGTTATGCTCACGTAAGTAGCGTGCCGGACGGGCCCCCTACCCCCAATAGGGGAGGCGCGGCCATGACCCGGCACACTGTGGCGCGGCGTTAGTGAGCCCGCCCGTGGGGAAGGTGGGGTAGGCGAAGGCGGAAGTGATGGCTGGGCTTAGGTCCGCCTCTTCCGCCCACAGAGCAGTTGGCACTGCACAAGGCAGGAATAGGTTGCCCGTGCTGCGCGCTGCTAGGGAGCGATGGCAGACGCCCAAATTGATATGCTGCGACGCCTGGCCGCGTCCCGGGAGGCCGACTGGCTCCGGGCCACGGTGCAGGAAATGGTCACTGCGGGCGGCAGTGCTGATTCGGCCGGTGTTGCGGCCGCGGATGGGGCCGGAGTTACGGCGCGGGCGGAAGGCAGCAATGGGACCCTGCAGGGCAGCTGGCCGGGTTGTAGGCTAGGGACCGGTAGGCTAGGTCTGGGAGGAATCCGAGTAGACCGGCGGGTCCTGCGGGGGGCAGTGAGTCGGTGCGTCGGTCTGGCGCTCAGCCCGCTGCTGCCTCAAGTACGTCGGTTCACTCGGTGGTGACGGTACCCTCACGTGGTGATGTGCCGGCCAGAGGGATAACCGAACTTCGGACCTCCCCATTACATCGGACGGAATCGCCAGCATTGGAGAGGCAAGATGGTGGTCGTGACGGGCGGCAGTCGGCCGGCCTGGCAGTCTCGGAAGATGAAGAGGCGTTTTCAACTCCATGAGTGTGGCAGTCCCCAGCCCGGTCCCAGAGACCTGCGCTGGTCGGCCTTCCCCTATCCAGGTTTGAGGGCCTTGACCCGGGTCGCCGGGCTGCTTCGATCGATCGAGGTTTTCCACGGATGGTCGATCAAGGATCCAGGACTACGGCTGGTGGGTTCACAGCACCCACGCAGCCCGTTGAGTGTCTGTCTATTGCGTATTCATTTCCGCCGATTTTGTGGGCGCTGGGGGAGCGCAGAGGGCTCGGGGCTGGGGCGTCGGGCTCAGGCGGGCGGCTGGAGGAGGTGCCTGGGGAACTGAGGGGATTAGCGCCGGCGCTGCGCTACTTGTTGGCACGCTTTGAGGATCGGGGATCTGGGGCTCTGGGTTCACCGGTGGAAGTGTGGGTATCCCCTTCTCCCCCAGTAGTGGGTCCCCTGGGGGGGGTGGACGGCGCGGGTGGAAATGGGCCGGGGTCTGCGGGGTCTCAGTCGGGAGTGACGGTTTCCGTCCAGACAGATAAGGAACCAAACAAGGGGGTTTGGTTGGATGATAGGGCTAGAGACGAAGTATACGTATGTTTTGAGGGTCCTTTGGGGGCACATCTGAAGAAGGAGGTGAGGGAGAAGATCTGGAAGGATGAGTACGTCGAGATCTTCTCCCTTTTGCCCCTTGAGAAATTTTACTTGGATAAGGGGAAGAGGGATGAAAGCAAGAAGGAGGAGGAGGAAAAGCGCCGGTCTAGGCTTTTCCCTCAGACGTTTTCCAACTGGTTGCAAGCGTTCGCCATATTGGCGAGCGTTTTTAGAGAAAAGGCGGTGGAAAACTGTTCCGGGCTCTTATGTTATTTGGATTCAATTGTGGAGGCACATAGGGCCTATGGCGGTATGGCGTGGTTAAGGTATGACGAGCAGTTTCGGCAGAGGAAGGCGGTGTGTCCGGCTATACGCTGGGACCACAAGGACATTGGCCTGTGGCTCAGGGTTATGGCCCCAACAAAATTCGGGCAGTCCTTTCCAGGGGGGCCGGCTCGTCCGGCCCCGGGGGGGGGGCTTCAGGCACGGGGGCAGGGTCGCAGTTTAGTGCAAGAAAAGGGGGGGGGGGGTGCTGGCAGTTCAATAGTGGCCAATGTAAGTTTGGCTCAGGCTGTTGGTTCAAGCACCAGTGTTCCTCTTGTGGGATTTCAACCCACCCGGTTACACGGTGTTTCAAGAAGGGGCGCAATAAAGGGGGTTTTCGGGTGGAGAAGGGGGTGATGCCGGTTAACCTGATCGAAATTGTGGAATATCTGACGAGGTATCCGGATAGGGCGGCGGCAGTTTTGTTGACGGAGGGTTTTGCTCAGGGGTTCAAAATACCTCCGCCTGGGCACGAGGTCCCTTTCTCAGTGAAGAACTTGAGATCGGCTCATGAACATTGGCCAAGGAGGTGGCATTGGAGCGGATGGCGAGCCCTTTTGATTGCCCGCCGTTGGAGCAACTGGTGGTGTCGACTCTGGGGGTAGTGCCAAAGAAGGAACTGAACAAGTTTCGGCTCATACATCATTTATCCTTTCCTAAGGGTCGTTTGGTGAATGATGGGATTGCTCCGGAGCTTTGTTCGGTTGTGTATACATCGTTTGACATGGCGCTGGCTTTGGTTTGGCATCACGGGTCGGGTTCACTAATGGCTAAGACGGACATTGAATCGGCGTTCCGGTTGTTGCCGGTTCATCCGGACAGTTTGTTGGGATGTTCCTGGGAGGGGAAGTTCTATGTTGATCGGTGCCTTCCGATGGAGTGTTCGTTGTCATGTGCCTACTTTGAGGCTTTTAGCACATTTCTGGAGTGGGTGGTGCTGGAAATGTCCGGTTTGGATTCCATCATCCATTATCTTGATGATTTATTTTGTGTTGGGCTGGCGGGATCTCCTGTTTGTGGGTCCTTGCTACAGGCTATGAGCTGGGTGGCGGGGCGTTTTGGGGTGCCCTTGGCGCCGGATAAGACGGAGGGGCCAAGAACTTGCTTGAGTTTTCTGGGGATCTGCATCGATTCGGTTCGGATGGAGTGCCGATTGCCAGAAGACAAGTTGGAGGGGTTGAGAGGGGAGGCGCTGAGAGCACGCGGATTGCGGTAGATTCAGCTGCAAGATTTGCAGTCGATGTTGGGGAAGCTCAATTTTGCTTGCTGGACCATGCCGATGGGGCGGGTTTTTTGCAGGCAGTTGGCGAGTGCGACGGCGGGAATTGATAGGCCCCATCATTTTATACGGCTCACCAGGGATCACCAAGACGATCTGGCGGTTTTGACGAGTTTTTTGGACAAGTATAATGGGCGTTCCATTATATTGGAGGGGGAGGTGTCGAACAGTGAGATAGACATTTTTATGGATGCGGCGGGCAGCACGGGCTTTGGGACAATTTGCGGGAGTGAGTGGTGTGCGGCTCCTTGGCCGACATCGTGGAGGGGCTTGCCGGTTATGTGCAACCTGGCATTTTTGGAGCTTTTTCCAATTGTGGTGGCCATGGAAGTGTGGGGAGAGCGGTTCAGGAATCTGAAGGTCCGGTTCTTTTGTGATAATTTGGGGGTGGTACAAGCCATTAATAGCTTGTTGGCCTCATCCCCTCCGGTTGTCAGGCTGCTACGGCTGCTGGTGTTGAAGTGTTTGTCTTTGAATTCTTGGGTGCAGGCGGAACATGTGCCAGGGGTTCAGAATGCAGTGGCTGACTCTCTCTCTCGCTTGCAGTTGGACCGGTTCCAGACATTGGGGCCAGTGGCAGCGGAAGCCGGGGAAGAATTTCCTTGTCACCTCTGGACCGTGGCCTTCGAGAAGCCGGTAGCCTGATTCGGGCCTCTTTGTCGGGTGGGACCTGGGCGGCTTATGAGGTGGCCTGGGGGCTTTGGTCGGAGTGATTGTTGAAGCTTGGGGACGGGACTTAGGAAGAGGATCATGTTGGGGCATTATTGTGTTTTGTAGCATGTTGCTGTCAAGATGGCTGGTCGGCCTCCAGTGTCCAAAGTGATGTCGGGTTTGACTGTTGGTTTTCGGGTTCGGAGACTTCGGGATTTGACGAAAGATTTTGTGGTTGTGCGGGCGTTGAGGGGTTACAGAAGGGGTCATAGTGTTCGGGATTCGAGGCATCCAGTGGTGTTTGCGCTACTGGAGAGGTTGGGGGCTGAGCTGAATCGCGTGTCTGCTTCAGGTTAGGGGAGGTGCGGCCATGACCCGGCACACTGTGGCGCGGCGTTAGTGCGCCCGCCCATGGGGAAGGTGGGCTAGGCGGAGGCGGAAGTGACGGCTGGGCTTAGGTCCGCCTCTTCCGCCCACAGAGCAGTTGGCGCGGCACAAGGCAGGAATCCCACCCGCCCTCCCTGGATTGGCTGTGCGGAAGGAATTGTTTGTTATGGGGTTGTCGCTGTCATGGTGGCCGTTTGGCGGCAGGGGTTCTTGGAGTTGAAGGAGGAGATTGGCTGAGGGAGTCATTCGGGGTATGACTCCCTCGGGGGTCTGGAGAAAGGTGGAAATGACCTGGCGAAGGTGGGGCTCTTCCAGGCTGGTATCCCTGGAGAGCAAATTGGCTGAGCCATCATGTATGGCTTTTGGACCTCCGAGCCAGTGGAATGCAGCTGGGGGTAGTGTGGTTTTTCCCCTTCAGGGATTTGGTCGTCAGGTTGAATTCGGCTCCAAGGACCTCTGCCCCTTAGGTGGCTGGTGTATTCTGGTATTGGTCTGCCAATGGTTGAGTTGGTCTTTGGTTGTTTGGGGACGGAGCTAACTGGTGGACAGTTAGCTGGGATAGAAATTTAGGTATATGAGTAATGTTGTCTATAGTATTTATGCAAATGTTATTTATGTTTGTATTTTGTTAATAAAACGGCTGCTGTGGCCAATTTAATCCAGTTGGTTGTCTGTGGTATTTCTTGGGGAGGGGTCACGAGCAGTGAAAGTTGGATGGAGATGGAAAGGTGTAGGGGGTTAGTTGGTGGCATTGAGCGAAGCCATCAGTGTTGCTCAGGGTCATGTCCTGTGCATATCTCAGGCAAAGGATATGCCCTCAGGGTTGGTTTGGATAGGACCTTCAAGAACAACACTGCACTGAGCTGGATCCAGTTGTCAATAGAGTGCTTATTTACACAGGAGTGTGCCAAAAACTAAGGGCGGCATGTATGAACCTGGCTACGACTCGCTAGTTCTATCTCTGTTTTTAACAGTGTATGATCTGGCAGTTGGAATGAAAGTGTCTAACACCACTTTATAAATGTGTCCTGTTCTCCGCCAAAAATAGTCTCAGCCACTTTGAAACTGGTGAGGAATTGCATGACAGTTTTGTGCCAAACTTTAGCGCATTTTTGGTGCATTTTATGATTCTAGCATGACACGCCCCCTCATCCTGGCACATTCAAAAGTGTTGTGTCTGGCGCAGATTGCGCCAAGTTTTGGTGCACGATGGTTCATACATCTACAGATCAGGGCTACGACAGTTTGTTTGGCTCAAAGCCCACCAAAAAAATGGCACAGCCCTGTTCATATATGTCACCCCAAATGTTAAATCCAGAATTTTCTTCCCTGCAGTTATTTCCTTGGGGTATTATATGGACAGTTTTATTTTAAGGGGTTGTTCACCTCATAATCAGATGAAAGGAGCAGCTCCCAGGCCCTTATTAAAATAAGAAAAGACTACACCTTTCTCCGGTCCCCGGTTCCAGTGCCATGTCTCCCCGGTTTTCTGTTGACAGGTCGTCACTTCTGAATCGGGAGATCACGGCTGAGCCGTTGGTTGGTGGTCATGTGTCTCTACTTATATCATCGTTTAGCGCTGTCCACTTCCGAACTGTGATGTAAATTATTGCCATGTGATCCATCTGGAAGTGACGGCATGTCCACAGAAAACCGGGGGATGCAGCACTGGAAAGTGAGTATAAGTTTTTTTTATTTTTTATTTTACTGAGGTGCCGGGAACTGCTCCTTTAATTTTTTTATGAAGAAGACAACCACTTTAAGTGTTGTATGCCGATTTTAATTATGCATGGACTCTAAGTTGCAGAATAGCTGTATATAGTATACAGCAATAGTAGATGGGCACCATACCTCCCAACTTTTAGAGATTGCACAGAGGGACATATCAAGCTACCACGCCCAAACACATACATGCCAACCAGGCTCGGACTGGGCCGCCGGGGGACCGGGGAATCCCCCGGTGGGCCCCCCGACCCGCTGTGGGCCCCGGAGGCATTTGCCGTCGCTCCCGGGGGCCCGGCCGCGCATCCGGTCACTGGACGCCCGGGCCCCGCGTCCGAGCGCCCAGAGACCAGCCCGGGAGTTGGGGACTAATGTCCCCGGCTCCCGGGGCTGCGCGGTGTCAGCGGAGCACAGCGCCACTAGTCAGGCTACTATGGGGGGCCCCTGACTACTAAGAGGGGCCCCTGACTACTAAGGGGGGCCCCGGGCTACTAAGGGGGGGGCCCAGGATACTAAGGGGGGGGCCCTGACTACTATGGGGGGCCCCTGGTCTACTTATTGGGGGGGCCCCTGACTACTATGGGGAGGCCTGGTTTACTATGGGGGCCTGGCTACAAAGGGGGGCCCCTGACTACTATGGGAGGCCTGGCTACTATGGGGGGCCCTGACTACTAAGGGAGGCCCTGACTACTAAGGGGGCCCTGGCTACTATGGGGGGCCCTGGCTACTATGGGGGGCCCCTGGCTACTATGGTGGGCCCCTGACTACTATGGGGGGCCCTGGCTACTATGGGGGGCCCTGACTACATAAAGGGGCCCCCTGACTACATAAAGGGGGGCCCTGACTAAATAAAGGGGCCCCTGGCTACATAAAGGGGGCCCTGCCCCTATTTAAAAGGGGGGCCCTGACTACATAAAGGGGGCCCCTGGCTATATAAAGGGGCCCTGACTAACTAAGGGAGCCCTGACTACCTAAAGGGGGCCCTGACTACCTCCCACAAACTACTACAAAGTGGGGCCCTGACTACCTACACACTAGCTAAAGGGGGCTGATTTCCCTGCACACTAGCTAAAGGAGGCCCCTAACTACCTGTATACTACCTAAAAGAGACCCTTAACTGCCTGTACACTCCCTAAAAGAGACCCCTAACTGCCTGTATACTCCCTAAAGGAGGCCTTAACTGCCTGTATACTATCTAAAAGAGACCCTTAACTGCCTGTATACTCCCTAAAAGAGACCCCCTAACTGCCTGTATACTCCTGCATTACTCCAGGGGGGTTAGCCCTTTCCCCACCCCCCAACCCTCAGGATACTAGGCCTCTAAGTTATGGCTTGTACCGCTCTCCCACCCCGGGGAAGTTTGTAGGAGGGGGGAAATGGGTAAAAAGATGCTGGAAAATTGAGGATTTAAGATATTTGTGTGTAATTTCTGCAGGGATGATTTGTGCCCGGGACAAGTCTTATGGCGGTGTGGAACGGATGCAGAAGAAAAGGGAATCGGAACGACTCATGAGAGAAGAGAACGACTCCTCAGATAGGACGTCTCTGGTGAGTCCCTGGATGTAAGGGGTTATGTTACTTCTATATTGGATCAGTGTTGTATTCACTGTAATGTGATGTGACCTGAGCTGGTGTCTGACCTCTATGGGGTCTCTATATGGTGGTGTTGTAGGTTATACCTGAGCTGGTGTCTGACCTCTTTGTGGTCACTATATGGTTGTGTAGTAGGTTATACGAGCTGGTGTCTGACCTCTATGTGATCTCTATATGGCGGTGTTAGGTTATACCTGAGCTGGTGTCTGACCTCTATGTGGTCTCTATATGGCGGTGTTGTAGGTTATACCTGAGCTGGTGTCTGACCTCTATGTGGTCTCTATGTGGCGGTGTTGTAGGTTATATTGGCGTTAGTTTTTGTGGCAGTGTACATGTGTCCCTGATTGACCCTGTGATAGGAGTTACACTTCTAATTTCTTGCTGGTGTGTATTTTAGAAGGTGGTGAGGTGCGTGACCAATGGAAACGTGGAGGGAGATATGGTATGTGGGTGGAGGGGGATATTGTATGTGGGTGGAGGGGGGTAGTGTATGTGGGTGGAGGGAGATATTGTATGTGGGTGGAGGGGGGTATTGTATGTGGGTGGAGGGGGATAGTGTATGTGGAGGAGGGGAGATATGTATGTGGGGGAGGGGATAGTGTATGTGGGTGGAGGGGGATATTGTTATGTGGGTGGAGGGGGATATTGTAAAGTGGGTGGAGGGGGATAGTGTATGTGGGTGGAGGGAGATATTGTATGTGGGTGGAGGGGGATATTGTATGTGGGGGGAGGGGGATAGTGTATGTGGGTGGAGGGGGATAGTGTATGGGGGGGGGGGGGGATAGTGTAGGGGGGTGGAGGGGGAGGATAGTGTATGTGGGTGGAGGGATATGTATGTGGGGGGAAAAGGGGGGGGGATATTGTATGTGGGTGGAGGGGATATTGTATGTGGGTGGAGGGGAAAATTGGATGCGGGTAGAGGGGGATATTGTATGTGGGTGGAGGGGATATTGTATGTGGTGGAGGGAGATATTGTATGTGGGTGGAGGGGATATTGTATGTGGGTGGAGGGGGATATTGTATGTGGGTGGAGGGGGATATTGTATGTGGGTGGAGGGGGATAGTGTATGTGGGTGGAGGGGGATAGTGTATGTGGGTGGAGGGGGATATTGTATGTGGGTGGAGGGGGATAGTGTATGTGTGTGGAGGGGGATATTGTATGTGGGGGGAGGGGGATATTGTATGTGGGGGGAGGGGGATATTGGATGTGGGTGGAGGGGGGATATTGTATGTGGGTGGAGGGGATATTGTAATGGGTGGAGGGGGATATTTTATGTGGGGGGAGGGGGATATTGTATGTGGGTGGGGGGGATATTGTATGTTGGGTGGAGGGGTATTTTGTATGGGGTGGAGGGATATTGTATGTGGGGGGAGGGGGATATTGTATGGGGGTGGAGGGGGTATTGTATGTGGGGGAGGGGGATATTGTATGTGGGTGGAGGGGGATATTGTATTGTTGGGGGAGGGGATTGTGTATGTGGGTGGAGGGATATTGTATGTGGGTGGAGGGGGATATTGTATGTGGGTGGAGGGGGATATGTGTAGTGGTGGGGGGGATATTGTATGTGGGTGGAGGGGGATAGTGTATGTGGGTGGAGGGGGGGATATTTTATGTGGGTGGAGGGGGATATTGTATGTGGGTGGAGGGGATATTGTATGTGGGGGAGGGGATATTGTATGTGGGTGGAGGGAGCTATTGTATGTGGGTGGAGGGGATTTGTATGTGGTGGAGGGGATATGTATGTGGGTGGAGGGGGGTATTGTATTGGGTGGAGGGGGATATTGTATGTGGGTGGGGGGGAGTGTGTATGTGGGTGGAGGGGGATATTGTATGTGGGTGGAGGGGGATAGTGTATGTGGGTGGGGGGGATATTGTATGTGGGTGGAGGGGATATTGTATGTTGGTGGAGGGGATATTGTATTTGGGGGGTGGGGGATATTGTATGTGGTGGAGGGGGATATTGTATGTGGGTGGAGGGGATTTTGTTGTGGGTGGAGGGGGAATTGTATGGGGAGGTAGGTGGGGATATGTATGTGGGTGGAGGGGGATATTGTAGTGGGGGGGGGGGGGATATTGTATGTGGGTGGAGGGGGATATTGTATGTGGGTGGGGGGTTTTTGTATGTAGGTGGAGGGGGATATTTTATGTGGGTGGAGGGGATATTGTATGTGGGTGGAGGGGGATAAAGTATGTGGGTGGAGGGGATATTGTATGTGGGTGGAGGGGGATATTGTTTGGGGTGGAGGGGATATTGTATGTGGGTGGAGGGGATGTTGTATGGGGGGAGGTTAGGGGGGGAGATTTGTATGTGGGGTGGTGGGGGGGATATTGTATGTGGGTGGAGGGGATATTGTATGTGGGTGGAGGAGGGTATTGTATGTGGGGGGAGGGGCCGATTGTATGTGGGTGGAGGGGGATATTGTATGTGGGTGGAGGGGGATATTGTATGTGGGTGGTGGGGGATATTGTATGTGGGTAGGTGGGGGGGTGGAGATATTGTATGTGGGTAGGTGGGGGGTGGAGATATTGTATGTGGGTAGGTGGGGGATGGGGATATTGTATGTGGGTAGGTGGGGGTGGGGATATTTTATGTGGGTGGAGGAGGATATTGTATGTGGGTGGAGGGGGATTTTGTATGGGGGTGGTGGGGGATATTATGTGGGGGAGGGGATATTGTTGTGGGTGGAGGGGGATATTGTTGTGGTGGGGGGTTATTGTATGTGGGTGGAGGGGGGTATTGTATGGGGTGGAGGGGGATATTGTATGTGGGTGGAGGGGGATAGTGTATGTGGGTGGAGGGGGATATGGGTGGAGCTACTTAGCCCTGTGTCTATGATTTTGCTTTGACAGACAGATATGTGCGTAGAAGATATGCGACTCACTTGCTATTGTACTACCCATACAGTTCTGTTTTTCACGCTGTATTATGTGGTAAAATGGGCGCATTTATGTCCGAGAGGCCGGTAATATTTTTACGTACAGTAGGGTGGGCCCCCCAAGATCAACTCCCCTGTGGGCCCCAGACCCCCCAGTCCGACACTGATGCCAACTTTTTATATAGCCAAAAAGGGACACATTTCAGGGTCGCTTTGTATCCAATGATGAAATATTAAGTAAGTTGTTATGTAATATACAGCGAGGAAGCAATCAGATACTTTTTAAAGCAAGATAGTCAGTTTATTGACTCAAATCTGTTTCCCAAATGAAAAAGAGGGACATTCATAGAGCTAAGAAGGACAGAGGGACAAGGGTTAAAAATAGGGACTGTCCCTGCAAAATAGGGAGACTTGGGAGGTATGTAGCACTCTATAGTAGCATTCTTTGGACTCTAAATTGTGGTATTATTTAGGCACTGATGGCGTTATTATTTTATTTCTGCATGTAATATTATGAAAGCTGCTCATAAATTGACACAAAAAACATTAAAAATTGACAAGTTGGTGTGGAGCCCTAGCACGCAGATTGCCCCTAGCACTATTTTCAGTAAAAGCTCCTCTGATGCCCCAGTACTAATATGCCGTCTGCTGCTTCTCACAAAGAATGTGACATTGATGGAGCCAGGGGCATTAGAATTGCTGGTATGGGGTGTAGTCTAAATATTTTATTATCTTCTTTTAGGCTGACAAATGACTTTTGTGTCAAACATGTTTGGCAAGTTTACTTAGAGGCATTAAATGTTAAGTGTGAAAAATTTTTTCCCTATAAATTTTATTAAGAAATTAGCATTTTAAAAGATAAAAAAAAAGAAACGAAACTGTACATTATACGGGAAATTCCCCGCCCTTACCCCTTTCTGACTTATGTTTTTCCCCTATTTTAAAAAACGGGGTTTAGGACATGCTGGCCCCTTGTATTTTTCCATTTTTCCACAACAGAAAGTGGGTTTTGGAACAAAAAACCACCCATGCCACACAGCAATGAGGGAAAAATTTCCCTTAACGGGGCACAGACAGAAAAAAATTAAAAACCTTTCCCTTTGCACTATCCAAAAAAAGAAAAAAACCTTTTTTTTTTTTGGGGGTTAAATTTAATAAATTTTACCTGTTCTGATTACTCAAATAAAACTTAAAAAACCTTACAGTCCCTACCCCTTTCGAAAACCCGGGACCCCCTGTATTAAAAAACCTCGTCCCTTTTTTTTTTTATCGTTAGTACCCCCTATTAAATTTAAGAAACCCTTTTAAAAGTAAATTTTTGGGGAACCCTTTAAATTTGACCCTTTTGGCAATATTATTAGCCAATAAGACTCCAAATCTTTGGGTTTTCCCTTACAGAATAGAAAATCTTCTTATACCCCCCTATGTTTTTGGCGGGTTCCTCTATTATTCGTCCTAGAAATTTATTACTAAATTTGTCAAATGGGTGTTGCCAATCCAGATTTTTTAAAAGGCTTGTCCAATTGGGAACACTACATGACAGATTCAATGATAAATTTCTAGGATGAGTAACTTTGTTTTTCCTTTCATACTCAATTTAAAATCTGTTGGGGCATACAAAAATTATTTCCTCCCCGGAAAGTTTTAACTAAAATTTTTTAGTGAAAAAAAGGGCCAATTTTGTAACAGAAAAACCCCCTTTCCCCCCCATCTGTCTTTATAACCCCGTGTTTCTTTTGTGGCAGAAGGTTCTCGGGCCCCCTCAGGCCCCAGAGCCCAATGTACCTGCTACCTATTTACTTTCCATGCCCATACCCTTCTGTATAGATGGGCATATTTATCCATCAGGACTCTACAGGACACCCAGCTTTCCCCAGAAACAGATAGAACTAGAAAACTTTTGGGTAGAAATAAGTCATTTATTACTAATGCACATAGGTGAGTTGTATGGATGCCTGATTAGTCACCATTTTATGAGACTATACTGTCTTTCAGGAATTCAACAATTTGAGATACACACCCAAAATGAAGGCGACTTCTCTCCTGCAGGTGTGGGGACGTTAGTGATCTTTTGACTTGTATGTGTAATGGCGAGTCCAGGCAATCTGACACAGTCATTGACTTTATCTCGGGGCATCTGCTCTGTGCCTTGCAGGAAGGACAAGAAAGCCAGGTTATGTGCTGCACAGCTCAAGTTGCATTATATGAAGCTCGGAACAAAATGCGGGGGGAGTAAAGTTAGTAGTGTGTGAACCAGAAGACTTGGGTCTGTTATATTTCCAGGAGCAGGGCCACCCCTAGTAGATGGACTATGCCTGGAATTGGAGTACAACCGACTTCCAAGTGAATTTTGATGAGGTATAATGCCACTTCTATGGGACTTCTAAATACCACCGAATACTTTTGCTGAGCAGCGCTTGGAACCTCCAAATAAATCAATGGAAAGAGATGCACATGCCAGCTCTCCATTCCCAGTGTTTGGCGCAGTTTTAGGACAGGTTGTTGGAAACACCAGATGGGAATACCCCTTTGAGCCCTTCAGTCTGCCAGTGGACGGTATGTGCAGGCTGTCATACAACAGCCTGTGTGTCAAGAATAAACACAGGGAGTGAGAACTCATATTTGCCATCTAGTTCTTATCCGAACTGAATAAGAGGACTAGTGATGAGCGATTACGTTGACTATCGTCATCGGGTCAATGGTCGATAACGGCAATAACCAATAAATATTCGATGGTCGATGATAGATTATCGCCGATGACCATTAAAGTCTATGGGAGAGCAACAACACCTTCATTCTTACACCCAAACAGGGCTGGAGAAGCTGGAATTAACATCCACAACAGTCAAATGGATACGTGCAACACACTTAGGTTATAAAAGCCACAGATAAAAGTCACAGACCATTCACTATCCCTGTCTTGTACCACAGCCTGACCCTTAAACCTGCATGACCCACAAATTAAAAAGTGCCAGAAGGCAGTATGATTTGAACCATCATTTTACTTGAACTGGACATTGAATATCCCTGTCCTGGAACGCAGCATGAGCCCCAAACCTGCATGACCCCCAGATTTAAAAAGTGCCGGAAAAAGGAGTTTTTCAACCACCATTTTAGTTGAACTGGACATTGACTATACCTGTCCCGTACCACAGTATGACCATTAAACCTGTCTGACCCACAGATTAAAAAGTGCCGGAAAAAGGAGTCTTTCAACCACCATTGTAGTTGAACTGGACATAGACTATCGCTGTCCTGGACCGCAACATGACCCTTAAATCTACATGACCCACAGATTAAAAAGTGCCGGAAAAAAGGAGTCTTTCAACCATCATTTTAGTTTCACTGGACATTGACTATACCTGTCCTGGGTAGCGCTTGCTCCTCCGTATGAGTGCGGACCAATTGAGCATCACTTGGAAATACTGGTGGTTAACGCCCTGTTCACCCCAGGTGCCCTTTTTCTTGGCATTCTTTTTCTCATTTTACTCAACGTGCTGGAGGAAATTGTCTCTGTACTTTGTTCTCTGTCCGTGCTCCATACTCCATGTCCTCTGAATAACCTACATCTAGTCAAGTTTTCCTGTACCTCCCTTGTACAATTCAGAGGAATTTTTTTCCCAGCTTTTTTGTACATGCAAGTTTTTTAGTAGTTTAATTCTAGAAAACAAATTTTTAAAATGGATGGAATCCCACCATGTCTTTGTTTCTCTTTTTTAATTGTATTAAATGGGTTGTCTCAATACAGGGATTGATAGCTAAAGATCTTGCAAAAACAAGTCATTTTGCAATATGTGTCCATTAACAGTGTCCTAGCTATTTCTGTTTCTGACCGCACCATCACCCTTGAGCCACTCTTGACAATTGTGAAGAACAAATGTCTGTTAGAAACAACATTTTTTTATAATGGGACCTGTAGTATAGCTTCATGTCACAGCAAAATGCCCCCAAAAATTCAAAGCATGACCCTTGAGCCTTTTTGGACAATTGTGAAAAACAAATGTCTGTTAGAAAACAACATTTTTTTTATAATGGGCCCCTGTATATAGCTGCATGTCACAGCAAAATCCCCCCCAAAAAACAAAACATGCCCCTTGAGCCACTTTTGACATTGTGAAGAACAAATGTCTGTTAAAAAAATTTTTTTTTGAATGGACCTGTGTATAACAGTTTTGTATGTAAAAAAAATGATTTCTAGCCACTTTTAAAATTGTGAGGGGAAAATCCATTTTAGAACCCATTTTGTTCCAAAAAGGACCAGATTATTGCTGATCCACAGAACATGCCCCCAAAAAATTTAAAATGTTTCTCACCCACATTAAAAATTGTGGGAAAGGGAATGCCATTAAAAGCCACATTTATTTTCCCAAAGGGGACCATGATTATTGCTGTATCTAAGAAACATACCCCAAAAAATTTTAAAAATGACTTTCAGCCACTAAAAAAAATTGTGAGGGAGAAACCACTTAAACCCACATTTCTGTTCCAAAGGACCATAATTTTTGCTGTTTTACAGAACATGACCCAAAACCGTTGAAATGCAAAAATTTCAAAAGTAAAGTAGAAAATGGAATAGGTTTGTATAAAAAACCTTGCTGCTTTTACAGCTCCTAAAAAACCAGCAAAATGAATTTTGGGGAAAGAAAAATTTAAAAATTGCAGAAAAAAAATGACTTTTTAAAAAAAATTTTTTCAAGAGGACCATTTTTTTTTTAAGAGGAATTAAGTGAGGGGCAACTATCAGTGACCTCGGAAAATTGGGGGCACAACATCATCAAGACCTTGCCTATCATCTTATGAAAGTAAACATCCACATTTTGGAAAGCGGATGTTTTTGTCGTAATGACCCCTCCAGCTGTGTGAAGGTCCGCTCAGTATGCGGGGCGCGGGGCAGGACAACCCCTTATGGCGTGGCAGAAAGCTCGGGCCTTTCGCCCATTTTGGATACCCGAAGTCTAGGGGGCCCGGAAACATACAAAAACATTGGTGTTGGACAGATAGTCGTGCACCATGATCTTAAGCTGGTCTTGTGTGTTGGTGTGTGCCTGAGCTTCGTTGGTGAGGGGGTAAATAAAAAATCCCAGAGGCCCCATTGGTTTCTCCCCCCTTCCCTGGCTCCGCAGGCTCTGGCACCCTACGCTGTCACGTCGTGATGTTGTTCCCCCGGGAATTTGAAGAACGTAAATCAGACGCAACAGATGTCTCCAGTGTTTCAACCCGAAAGGTCCCTTTTCCGCATTTTTTATCTCTATTGGGGGGGTGGAAGGAAAGTGCTGAGTTTTTTGTTTTGTAGGGGGTCCAGGAGGGGGGCCCACCCAGAACTGTTGTTCATTTTGAGGCCCTTAATGCGGGTTTATTTGGGGAAATTCAGACCAAGCACTATTGAGAAGGAGTTTTATTTCCCCAAAACCCTCTGGGTCGAGGGGCATAGCAAACTGATCTTCCCATCTTCCTCCCCCGCCTCAATTGGCCAAAACCTCTTTCCAAGGCAGGGACTGGGGTAAGTCGGGTCTGGGAAATCCCTCCCCCCCTTTCCCCCTCCCCCGCTTCCCCCGTCACGCTTCAACACACCCCTGATTTTCCTCAATGATGCCCCCTGAGAGCTGGGCGCCGCTTGCACGCTCTGGACCCAAACCCACTGCCAAAATGAAGACCGAAAAATTGAGAAAACTTCGGGTTTTGTGGATTGACGGGAAAAAAGGCCCCGTGTCCGCATCTGTGTCCTTTTCCCTCCTCCATCGTGGTGGGACCTGTTGTTTCAGAGTGTCCAAGATCGTTCCCGAATAAAGATACCACAATTTCTCTGCTGACAAAAGGGATCGCGACCGACCATTTTTGGGGGGCTTCTTCAAAACTGGCAAGGTGGTGCGAGCTCTTTCCCCTGCCTCCCCTCTCGGGGCTCAAAACCCCGAGGTCCGCACGTGTTTTCAGGCCATGTGTCACTTGTACTGCGTAATGGGATTGCGCTGCGCCCCAATCGCGGGGGCAGTGGAGGGGGGAAATTTCCCTGTGTTGCCCCAAAAAAAAGAGACGGTTGACGGGGAGGGGCCCAGCTGCGCTGCAAAGCAGCCAGGGGGCGAAGAGGGTGCGAACGGGGAAGTGCGAATTTTAGAATTTTGGACGACAAGGTTTTGACATGTCCAGGAAGGGATTGTCCCTACCGATTTAAGGGGGGCCAGCAGTTTTTTCCCGTTATCGCACACCCCTTGCCCGGCCCAAAGGTTTTTTGGGACCCGCCGCACTCGGGCCGTTGCGGAGAGCCGTCCCAGTCCTGACCCGTGTGGGGGGCGGTCTCCAAGACAGATTAATTTCAACACGGCCGGTTTCTCTGGGGAGTGAGCCCCAGAGGGCCTTGGGGGGAAAGAGCCCTGCACCTCCCTGCGGTTTTTAAGAGCGTGCGCCGAGCTGAGAGCCACGTCACCCCGAGCACCACCCCGTCACCCAGGGCTGCCGGATATAGCGGCCTTTGGCCTGCTTATTTCATTTTCGGGGGTCAGATGGACCTTTCCGGCCCAGATGCAGAAAACGCGTTGAAATTTTAGTGACCGTGGCTGGCCCGGGGAGGGACGGCTTTTTTTGGGAAAGAAAACCTGCTCGGCTTGGATTTGGGGGCAGGCAAGGGCCATCGTGGGGGAAAACCCCTCTTTCCCCCAATGGAAAGGCAAATTTCCCGGCCAAAAACCCGGCAAGTCAATTTAGGTTTGGGTTTGGGATGGGTTTTGGGTTTTAAAATGTTTATTCTTTCCCAACCCGGAAAACAGAAGGCTGGCTGCTAACTGGGTGCTGTACGGCGTGCAGGTCTCAAACTGGCGGAAAGGGGAAAAGGGGGAGGGTGGGGCTCTGGTGGTTTTCTGGTGGTACTCGGGCGACGGGGGGGGCTTAAGGAGGCTGATCCCCGATCTGCTTGAGGACATGGGCAGCTGGGAACTGGTGGTGGCGGGGGGAGGAGGCGGGGACGGGGTGTGACAGTGGTTGGAGCCCCGGGATCGGGCTGGCCTTTTTTTTGGGCCCAAATGTTTTCTCCATTTTAATCATGCTTCGCTGCATGTGATAGACTTTTGGTGGTGGTTAACCACCCAAGGGTTTTTGCTTTCTTACGTTTTCGGAAAGGCGGGGATTTGACATGTGGGGGAAAAGGTTTTCTCAAAGAAGGCCCCGGCTTGAGAGGCCCGGACCTTTTTACGGCGATAAGCAAGGAGGGGTTTCCCCTGACCTGGCTGGCGGTTTTATATCACAGGGCTTCGCAACCGCCCTCTCCCTTTTTTTAGGGGGGGACCCCTACTGACACTACCCCTTGTCTTCCCCCTCGTCCCCGTGATGAACGCCGCAAGCAAATTCTGCTGAAAAAAACCCCGTTGGATCCGCAATGTGGGCATCATACACAAACGGTGACTTGGTCGTCCTGACTTTTTGCATCCAGGAGTGCGGGCTACCAAAAAAAGGGATGCAAGGCGTTGCCCAACGCCCGGGGATTTTTTTCCCATTGAACCGGGTTCCTTCTCCTCCTTGATGGATCATAACTAAGCGTCAGAGCAAGAAAATCATCCCTTTGGCCTCTTGATCTTTTAACGCCTTCTGACCCCAACCACATTTTGTCATCAAAGAGGTCTTCAGAAATGGATTATCCACAGTGGTGGGTACACGAGTTGACATTTGGGCTGCTTCATGTTGGACAGATGCTGACGATGCTGATGATGACATTTGTGGCCGTGACTGGGAGGACGAGGAGGTAAGGCTGCTGGATGCAGGTTGCATTAACCACTGAAGGACAGATTGGCGACGCTGTTCGTTACTGAGATTCACAGGGCCCTGACCCAGCGATGACAGGCCTGATGGTTCTGCAACTGACGATCCGCTGGCATGCGTGTTGTCGCCAGCACTGGAAGGAGCACCTTCTCTTGTACCTCTACCTCCATGTCCTACCCCCCTCTTTACTCGCTTACCACCTGAATTTCGCTACATGTTCAGAAATATAAAAATTTGAGAAGGTATGGAAGAGTTTTGGAAAGTCTCTTATAAGAAGACGGCAAATCACAGCTATTCTCAAATCCCTCAAATCAAAACAAAATTGCTGGATTCAAATTTAACTGCAAGGTGGTTCTATCAACAAAGCTGGCCTGCGCCAAAGTGAAAAAAACACGTATCTGAAATGTATACGGGATAATAAAAGGTACTTTTTGGCACCTATCAATTCCCCTGTGGTGACTACTATATTGCTGTAGTCAAATATAACTGCAAAGTAGATCTATCAACAAAGCTTGACTGACCAAAAGTGAAAAAAACACCTGTCTGAAATGTATACGGGATAATAAAAGGTATTTTTTGGCACCTATCAACCTGTGGTGACTACAAAGTTGCTGGATTCAAATTTAACTGCAATGTAGATCTATGAACAAAGCTTGACTGACCAAAAGTGAAAAAAAACACTGTCTGAAATGTATACGGATATTAAAAGGTATTTTTGGCACCTATCAGTACACCTGTGGTGACTACAAAGTTGCTGGATTCAAATTTAACTGCAAAGTAGATCTATCAACAAAGCTTGACTGACCAAAAGTGAAAAAAAAACACCTGTCTGAAATGTATACGGATATTAAAAGGTATTTTTGGCACCTATCAGTACACCTGTGGTGACTACAAAGTTGCTGGATTCAAATTTAACTGCAAAGTAGATCTATCAACAAAGCTTGACTGACCAAAAGTGAAAAAAAACACCTGTCTGAAATGTATACGGATATTAAAAGGTATTTTTGGCACCTATCAGTACACCTGTGGTGACTACAAAATTGCTGGATTCAAATTTAACTGCAAAGTAGATCTATCAACAAAGCTTGACTGACCAAAAGTGAAAAAAAAACACCTGTCTGAAATGTATACGGATATTAAAAGGTATTTTTGGCACCTATCAGTACACCTGTGGTGACTACAAAATTGCTGTATTCAAATTTAACTTCAAAGTAGATCTATCAACAAAGCTTGATGACAAAAGTGAAAAAAAACACCTGTCTGAATGTATACGGATATTAAAAGGTATTTTTGGCACCTTTCAATTCACCTGTGGTGACTACAAAATTGCTGTATTCACATTTAACTGCAAAGTAGCTCTATCAACAAAGCTGTACTGCGCCAAAGTGAAAAAACACGTATCTGAAATGTATTCGGATAATAAAAGGTATTTTTGGGCACCTATCAATTCACCTGTGGTGACTAAAAAATTGCTGTATTCAAATTTAACTGCAAAGTAGATCTATCAACGTATCTGAAATGTATTCGGATAATAAAAGGTATTTTTGGCACCTTTCAATTCACCTGTGGTGACTACAAAATTGCTGTATTCACATTTAAGTGCAAGGTGCCTCAATGAACAAAGCTGTAGTGCGCCAAAGTGCAAAAAACACGTATCTAAAATGTATTCGGATAATAAAAGGTATTTTTGGCAACTTTTAATTCACCTGTGGTGACTACAAAATTGCTGTATTCACATTTAAGTGCAAGGTGCCTCAATGAACAAAGCTGTAGTGCGCCAAGTGAAAAAAACAGTATCTAAAATGTATTCGGATAAATAAAAGGTATTTTTGGCACCTTTCAATTCACCTGTGGAGACTACAAAATTGCTGTATTCACATTTAAGTGCAAGGTGCCTCAATGAACAAAGCTGTAGTGCGCCAAAGTGAAAAAAACACGTATCTAAAATGTATTCGGATAATAAAAGGTATTTTTGGCACCTATCAATTCACCTGTGGTGACTAAAAAATTGCTGTATTCAAATTTAACTGCAAAGTAGATCTATCAACGTATCTGAAATGTATACGGATAATAAAAGGTATATATGGCACCTTTCAAATAACCTGTGGTGACTACAAAAATGATGTATTAACATTTAAGTGCAAGGTGCCTCAATGAACAAAGCTGTAGTGCGCCAAAGTGAAAAAACACGTATCTAAAATGTATTCGGATAATAAAATGTATTTTTGGCACCTTTCAATTCACCTGTGGTGACTACAAAATTGCTGTATTCACATTTAAGTGCAAGGTGCCTCAATGAACAAAGCTGTACTGCGCCAAAGTGAAAAAAACACGTATCTGAAATGTATTCGGATAATAAAAGGTATTTTTGGCACCTATCAACCTGTGCTGACTACAAAATTGCTGGATTCTAATTTAACTGCAAGGTGGATATATCAACAACGCTGGAATGGGCAAAATTGAAAAAGACACCTATCTGAAATGTATTTGGATAATAAAAGTGGAGTTTTGCACCTAACAAAGAGACCTGCAGTTACTAGAAAAGATGTGTATCCTAATATAAGTTCAGGCTGCCCAATATCCAGGAAATATTTCAATAGAAAACTGTTAATAATAAAGCTATTGCAGTGCAATGTCTACACTAAGTCTTGGTGAACTATATCCAGTATTCTTTAAAGAGCTTGTCTGTGTTCGCCCGCGGGAACCCCCCCCCACACCCCCAGTGACTTTACAGCGGTAGATGCTCCTTTAAAATTCTCTACCTAACTATATCACATCTTCGACTCTCTGATCTAACTAAGTTGTAAGGATCACAGCTAACAGTAGAGCTTTCTCTGTGCAGAAATAGAATAATTTCGGTGAGCTGTTTGGACACAATCAGAGTGCCGGTCCTCCTGCTATTAGACGCTGACAGACACTAATCATGAACAGGAAGGGCTGTTCTATTTAAACTAGGTCATGTCATTTTTCCAGCCAATCGCAACCATACACATCCCAGTCATGACGTCGCACACACATCTCACCCTGCTCTATTCTGTAAGCTGATTTGCTGGCCGCCAAAATGACAGGAAGCGCCGAAAATGGCGCGATATTAATAGATGATGCACAGATTTTAACCTAAATTATCGCATGATCTAAAAAAATCCGATCAACATAAAAACTGTGCCGATTTCAACTTTGTTGATAATAATCGCTCAACACTAAAGAGGACCAATTCCAGTAACACATGCAACTATCATTTACACAACTGCTTGGTCTATTTTTTTGGTAAGGACTCCTAGGGCGACATGTATGAACAGGGCTGCGCCAGATATCTGGCGTGTTTTCAGGCCAATATCCAACACAGCCCCGTTCGCTACATTTTTAAATGGCCTGTCTGCCAATTTCAGGTGCATTATAAAACACATCGGCACTGTGCCTGATTTCGGGGTGTGCGGGAGTCAGAGTGCACTGGAACCGTAGCGAAGCTATAGATTTATAGCTTCACTATAGCATTTCTAGGTGCATTACTGCTGGGACAGGTAGAGCACTTTCAAAGTGGTTTACCTGAGCCAGAAATGTCCTACAAGCTAGACCTGCGGTAGAGCGAGTTCATAAATCAGACGCATTCTAGGCTATTATATGAATGAAATTTGTCATTTAAACGCCAAATTTCATACATGTTGCCCCTAATCTTTATGCATTTCAAGCAGTATAAGGTTATTGTATTATTTCCTCACTATAATTCCCATACATCAAGATACAGTATGTACATACTAGTTTAGAGCGGTCAGAGATCGAGAATGAACAGACTGCAGCAGAACTGTGTGCTTGCTCCAGGCTAGAAGACATTATCTACTGACATGAAAGACATTCCTAGCAACTTATGATTTACACAGCACTTAGTATAAACTTACAGAATTACTATATACTATCTCAGGGAAATATCCTCATGCAATTTGTGTATTCACAGCAATTTTACGGTTAAAGTATATCAATGTCATCCCCATAAAATGCATTGTATTACTGATCCTGATTATCAGTCTGTAATATGCTGCAGAGCTGCAATCATAATTCTGTTGGTTGGTATAGGAAAAGTCTACAAACTTACCACCAGACACACCCATAACAGCTCAGCTGAGCTCCCACAATCCAACAGGACACTTAGAGGGACATGTATAAAAAGTGGCGCTGCACCGACAGTCGTATTTCTCAGTAAGTTAGTGTAGCGTTCGTCAGTATGTCTCAAGGCACTTTATGAATGTGCCATTGTGAGACAAAGTTATGCGCCAAAAAAGTGGCACATAGAGTGCATGTGCCAAAATTTGTCTCAGCCTCACCACTATGAAATTGGTATGGATTGGTATGACAGTTTTGTGTGACATTTTGTTGTGACACATTCATAGTGTGGAGCGTCTTATGAATCCGGTGTGACGCCCCTGTAGAATTGGTGCATACAAAGGTGTTGGGTCTGTCAGAGCATGCGCCCAGTTTTCGCGTAGGACAGTTCATACATCTATAGAACAGGGCTACGACAGGTGTTTTCGCTCAAAGCACGACAGAAAACTGGTGCAGCCCCGTTCATACATGTCGGCCTTAGTTCCTTCTACATCACTGTAAGGGTACGTCCACACAGCTAAGGGTTTTTGGTCGGATTTTCAGACGGTTTTCGGATTTGAAAACCGACTGTCAACCATCTCCATAGACTTTAATAGGGAATCTGTTCAGCAGTCTACACTGAACAGATTTTCTGCTGGATGGTTTTTTAAACTTAGAACATGCACAATTTTCCACCCGGTTTTCAGTCAGAAGGTATGCATTTCGATGGTTGATGGGGAAAGCAAATCCGCAAACCGTGGACAGAAGTGTCCCCAAAAACCATTGAAAAGACGACAAAGTACCAGATGGATTCTTAAGACAGAATCCGACCTGGATTTTACCTATGCTGTGTGGCCGCTCCCTAAAGATATAAAAACCTCATGTGCCAAAAAGTAAATCGGCAGCGACAATTGAACAACTGTTTTTAAAAACCATAAAACCTTATGTATGAAAACTGTCTAGCGCTAAGACTGTCTTTGTTGCCCATAGCAACCAATCAGAGCTCATAGTAACCAACCAGAGCTCATAGAAACCAACCAGAGCCCATAGCAACCCGACCCAAGCAATAGCCCATAGCAACCAATCAGAACTCATAGCAACCAATCAGAGCCCATAGCAACCAATCAGAGCTCAGCGTTCATGTCATATAGTGCTCTGGGAAAAAGAAAGGGGAGCTCTGATTGGTCGCTATGAGCTCTGTTTGGTTGTTATGAGCTCTGGTTGGTTACTATGAGCTCTGATTGGTTGCTATGAGCTCCAATTGGTTACTGTGAACATCAAAGACAGTCTTACCTCTAGACAGTTTTCATACATAAGGTTTTATTTCTAGGCCGTTTTTTCATACAAAAGGCCCAAAGAGTGTGAGGGGCTGGATGTATTTTTTTTTTTTTAGGAAGAAAGAAAAATCAAAATTGTAGTTAGTACAATACATTTGTGTGGTGCTGCAGCAGATAGTGGCTTCTCAAAACCTTAGGCTCTGTTCACATCTTGGACTGTACACTAGGAAAATCACTTGCTGTTTTTGCTGAGCATTAAGACCTTGATATACAGCATTGGATAGAAAAATGCAGCAGACTGTGCTTCCCACACAATGTAGAAAAGGTATACATTCTCCAATTTGCTGTACAGAAGGTTTCATATGTTGTGACGCATCACTCACGTTTGGCCACCATCTTGGATCAGCCCGGGGGTCATTCAGCTCATGGATCACCGTCCTTTTGTAAGATGGTTGGCACACCAATATATGGCACTCTGACATCAGGCTTATGTTTAACATTGGCTTCAGCAAGCTTTATTGTCAGGCACAGGATCATAAACAAATACAAACGAGAACCTTGGTCGCCTAGCCACTAGCTCAACACATAAGTAGAGACCCTCGCTATCAGTAGCCATGGCCTGTTGTCAAGCACCACAAACTCCTTGCTCTCAAAATCCAGTACACTGTACAGGCTTCCTTGAAGCCTCTGGGGGTCAGAGCTCTCTCCTTAGCTATGATGCTCCAAACTTCTAAGTAACCACCACAACCCTTGGACACCTGGAGTGCCAGGCTTTTTATAGTCCTCCAGGGACCTTCCAAAAGCTTGTCCTGGAACACAGGGAGTAGGCACCCACCCAACACCTTTCCTACTCCCTATAAGAGCCGTCCCGGATTGGCTGAAACAGCCACAGTCACTAAAACCAGCTGCCAACTGCTTATTGTGGCTGTCAACAAGCATGAATGGCTCTTGCCCCACCAAGGCCAGGTAACCTTGGTGACATATAGCATGTAGCTATCCTGCTTTACTCCACCTGGTGGCAGAAACATGCGACCGTCTGAGGTCACTCTGCCACAACCTATATATTCATTGTGTCTTCTTCTATTTTTGTTACTATCTATATTATATACTATTGTAAAATACATACATTTATATGCTGCATATGCATATCGATAAATAGAGAGAGATATGGCACAATAGTATATACTGTAGATAGAGTCACAATGAATATATAGCTATAAACCACCCTGGACTACAATATGCTGAATGCTGTAGAAATTGCTTTTCTGTTTTTACAATGTTTATTATAGATACAATAAAAATTATGTATGGGGGGGGTGTGGTGTATTAGGGTGCCTAGGGCCCATCAGTGGAGTAGATTCTTGGGGCCCACCAGTGGAGTTGATTCTTGGGGCCAGCATTGGAGATGATTCGTGCTGCCCACCAGTGGAGTTGATTCTTGGGGGCCGCCAGTGGAGTTGATTCTTTGGGCCCACCTTACATTTGCTGCACATGACTGCACATACTGCACATTACTTTTTCAATCTGCCTCTCTTTCTTCCTGAAAAGCACTCCCAGGCCTGCCATGCTTTGTGGCCCACCATGGCAAGAAGTCTACCAAGGTTTCCCTGCTTTGCTTTGGGCCAGTACAAGCCTGGTATGAGGAGATAGTAGTATAGTAGTAGATAGCAACAGCTTTTGTTATCCATCTGGACAAGGTTGGCTTGGACACTTTAAATACCTTGCTTTACCCTTGGAATTAAATATAGAAATGGAATGTATTCTGGAAAGCCATAGTACACTACAGGTAAAGTTGGGAAGCTTTGCCTACATCAAGCAGATTTAAATCTCTTATTTTCATCTGAATAAGGCTTCGGATACAAAGGTTGGTAGTTCCAACCTAGGGAGAGTCCAAGTAGTATATGTTCCTGTAGGCTAATCAAATAGTGATCATATTTTCATAAACCTGAATTTCACTGACTTTCTTGGCTGATGACCTCAGGACTGGGACAAGGCATTTTGGTGCTCTAGGCAAATAAGACATATAACAACCCCTCCTATGGGAAATTCAACTGCTCCATGACTTTTTGAACCCCCTTCCTGTTGGTTGCCCTTGCTTTTCATCCCAGCCTTGGATGTACTTGCCATTAAGAAACAGACCTTGAGTGAAAAATGTTTCAGGGAGAGTCCTCTAATCCATTTATGACAATCACAGATTCCATTTTGAAACTGAATCAGGTACAGAAGGCCAATTTCTTTTTTTTTTTATGGCTTTAGTAAACCACTAGATTAGAGGCTCTGCAGATAATCTCTCCATCTGTGATGCTGACAAGGCTGATTTCTCCACCTTAATTGTAGTTGGCTTAAGATCTCTATCATAACCTTTCTGAAAGAACTCCAGGATATCCTGGACAGTTGTTTTTTTTAACAGAGACCTGTCTTTTTTAAAAGGAATGCGTCATCAGAAAATGTAAGAAAATGACCTAGTGTTTAACTCATGTTTTCATGTTAAACATGTTTTTAAGGACTTTTGGTTGTGTTTTTTTTTTGTTTTGTTTAAATTTCCATATCACTATCAATAAAATCCAATTCTGCATTCACTTTGGCCTAGGTATAACACTTCCTGCTTAGCACTTTTCAATCTCCTTTGCGGTTCACTGAAGATGCCTTTAGTGCCATAAATGTAACTCCCTCTCCCTTTCACTGTGTTCTGTAGAGACAACTTTATTCATGAAGAGTCATCCTAGTCATTATCAGCAGCCAAGGCGCAGCCATTAAACAAAATCTATAGTAAGAAAATAAAAATGGCTAAGAAGAAAATAATTTGTATCAGTATCTTGTTTTAATTAGTTAAAAAAAAAAATTGGTGACAGATTCCCTTTAATTACCGTCTGATGAAAACAGTTTGACCCATTAATAGGTGTCATTAGCGCACATACTGGTGCAGGAAAGTATTTTATCAGCCTCTAATACCCACAGATTTGTAGAAGTGAGCAGTCAACATCCAGGCTGTCAGATTTAGACAGCTTAGAAGGGCATAGACTGCCTTGCGTCATTAGGTGCAGGATCAAAGATAACTTTCAGCGGTTCCCATGCTCATTAGTCATCAGCTGGAAAAAACAGGTTCTTTTTGACCAGTAAAAACATATGGCTATTACAGATACCTGTTTGCTTTTGATCCTCAAGATTTTGGGGGATCATAGGAATCAGCGTAACAATATATACAAGGTTGAATTCCCAATATATAGACAGGGCATTTCTCATGGTTCATCTTCCTAGAAATAATACACAAGCGAGGCACTTTTGCTTAGAGATCTTTGGTCATAAGGTCCACTTGAGATTGACCCCAGCACTGCACTATTTCCTTGAAGATCTTCTGACACAAGGAACATTTCTCATGGCCGCCACCTTGGTCGCATCTCTGGGATCATCTATATAGAAGTTCTGTTTGGGGACATCCATTTGGCTGCAGCGGTCATGTGCCTTTCATTTATATCATCATTCAGAAGTGAACGGCTATGAACAGTGATATAAGCAGAAGGATGTGACCCTTGCAGCCAACCAATGGCTTCAGCAGTGATGTCCCCAATCGGAAGTGATACAATGTCAAGATCTGGGAGACACTGCACTGGAACAGGGGACTGGAAGATGCTGAGTATAACTTTTTTTTAAATTTTACTGGGGACCCAAGAGTTTTCGGATTGATTTTTATATGGGGTTTACAACCCGTTTAATTAAAAAGTGTTGATTAAGCCTATGGGAAAGTCTGGGTACACATATATAGTCCCACTGAAGAGATTACATAGATGTATGAATAAAATATATACAATCAACCACTACATGAACCTGATCTCAGATGCATGGAAGGGGGAATCCTGAAAGAAAGAAAGTAATTCAACTAGACCAGAGGTGTCAAACCCAAATACACAGTTGGCTAAAATTAAAAACTTTGCTGGCCAACCTTGATATTTATTAAAAATAAAAAGGTCTACAATTGATGAAGTTTTCCCTTCTCATCCGCTATAACGATGGTCTTCACAGTGCTTCTTATCTACTGCAGGGCACAGCATCTCCGATTGGTGTAGCCTGATGCCTGCAGAGATGCTGGGGCTGAGAAGAGGCTTAAAGGGTTCAGTGTTAAGGCTTCGCTCCTCCGTTCTCCTTGTGAGCTCCTCTTATCTTACCAGTCATCCTGCTGTTTCTCCTGCCAGGTGGTCCCTTCTCTGCTCTATGCAGGAGATATGGGCTGAGTGAGAGCAGTGTAATGACAGTTCCTGACTTCTTCCTCTTCTCCTCTGTAAACTGCCTGACCATTACTGGCCAAATATAATTACACTGCAGGCCAGATTTAGACCCCGGGCCTGAGTTTGACAGCCCTTAACTAGTCTTACAATTCGCCACATTTATCAGAGTGTTGCTAAATCTGTCGCAGGCTAGAACTGTCTAGTCTAACTTGGCACCTTTTATAAGTTATCTTACTACATGCCACTAACTGCACCAAAGCTGTGGTGCATTTTGTGTCATACGGCAGCGCATGCCAAGCCATGCTCCTTTCCACAAATTGCCCCTTTTATCTAGGTCTGTTTGGGACGAGGCACCAAATTGTCGAAAACACATGATAAACACGGCGTAAAGCATGTACGCCATTATTTTTGGCGACACTTCCTCAATAAATGTGCCCCCATATGGAAGAGCAGGGTATGGCTTACACAAGGTGCATTGTTAATTAATAAATTATCTAATTGCTACCAGAGGATTAAATCCCTATTGGTCTAAATTGTAAAGAGCCACGGAAAATGTTGGCACTGGCGGCAACTGCACAGAGCTCTCTGGTAGTTTGCAATGCAGACTGTTTGGCGAGATTCTTATTTTGCGGTACTGCATAACGTTTATGTTGAATGCAGGTGGTTTTTTAACTGTATTGGGACGCTGCCACCTTAAATGGTCGGTTTTCGTTAAAACCAATATTCCTGGAAAACTATTTTTTTTAGAATTTTTGCCCAAATTTTTTTTTTATTTTCCCATTCCTATGCAATTAAAAATTACATGTAAAATATTGTCCTTCTCTACCAGCCAGAGAAAACTTTTGTATGGCAGGGCAGACTAATCTCACTTTATTTCAGCTGCTACTTATCTCTATACAGGCAGTCCCCGGGTTACATACGGGTTAGGGACTGTAGGTTCGTTCTTAAGTTGAATTTGTATGTAAGTCGGAACCAATATATTTAGTACATGTATGGTGTATATGTATGGTGTGTATGGTGTGTAATTATAGGCAGGTATATGTCCCCCATAGCAGCTATACGCAGGTATATGTCCCCTCAGAGGCAGGTATAGGTCCCTCATAGCAGGCATAGGCAGGTATAGGTCCCCCATAAGAGGTATATCTCCCCCATGACAGGTATATGTCCCCCATAGCAGGTATAGGCAGGTATAAGTCCCCCATAGCAGGTATATGTCCCCCCATAGCAGGTATAGGCAGGTATAGGTCCCCCATAGCATGTATAGGCAGTTATATGTCCCCCATAGGCAGGTATAGGCAGTTATGTCCCCCATAGGTAGGAATGTCCCCCATAGGCAGTTATGTCCCCCATAGGCAGGTATGTCCCCGATAAGCAGGTATGGCCCCTATAGGAAGGTATAGGTCCCCCATAGGTAGTTATGTCCCCCATAGGCAGTTCCGTCCCCCATAGGCAGTTATGTCCCTTATAGGCAGGTATGTCCCCATAGGCAGGTATGTCCCCCATAGGTAGTTATGTCCCCCATAGGTAGGTATAGATAGGGCTTATTTAAAAAAACAAACACAGATATTCACCACAGTCCCCCGCTTCCCCGCTTGTCAACTCCGGCTCCGTCTTCCTGCACAGGCCGGTGATGTCATCAGGCCGCGCAGGCAGCGTGATGACATCGCGCGCTGCCTGTGCCGGATATTCCGGAAGGTCGCATGTGTGCTTGCGGCCTTCCGGAGTTATATTGCGGTGCAGGAAGCGCTCGCTCTCTGCTCCGCAACAGAGGCTTCGGCTCTATGCGCTCCGGGAGGAGTCGCATATAGCCGAAGCGATCCCCGCCGCTGCCCGGGACATGGCAGTGCCCGGATACCAACAGGGACCAGAGAGTCAGCTGTATGTGCTCCTAGGAGTCGCGTACAGCTTAAAAGATTGCTGGCAGCGCCCGGACGCTGTCAGCTGTCCTTGGCTTGCGACGTTCCGGTCCCCGTTCGTAACTAGGGGACAGACAGAAGTCGGAAGGACGTAAGTCGGGGACTGCCTGTATAGTCTCATTCCAAATAATAGGTTATGACATAATGATTGTTCTATTGTCCTCTCTACAGGAATAGATTAGGTTATACTAGACTCTGAGCAATACTTGAAAGAAAAATAGGGTAATCTGTTTCTGCACTGGGGGGTATCTTCACACTTATTAGGTAATTGCAGATAATATTTACAGTTCTCAGACCATAATCAAGCAATCCTCTCACTGCTCTGCTATCAGAGCTCAAAGAAGGGAAGTCAGAGCGAACAATGTACATAGGGGAACTTTAAAAACTGATATAGAAAAAAATCACTAAATAAAAAAAAATCCATGAAATAGTCGGATATTGCTTGTTATTATGTAAAAAGAAAATTTTTGATGTTAGTGTCCCTTTAACTTCAGTTATTGTACATTCAAGTTAATTACAAAACTACCTGTATTCAACAAAAACGCGACGTGTGAACCCAGCCTAGACTGGAAACTATTATAACTACTCAGCTGAGAGCAGGACTAGATGTATACTCTCTGTAGCCTGTGAATGTAAACAGAAATGTCCTCATTCACTGACAGCAAATAAACCCTGAAAATGATTGGGAATTGAACATGAAGTATTGTAGAACATTATAGACCCTTTCATTAAGATTCACGAAAAACAAGAAAATGCCCTTACAGTCGTTAAGCAACTTAAGCTAATGGAAGGCTCATATAACAGGTCGAGTCTGCCCTTAGGATACACTACAACATACAATTATATTGTCACAATAATTGCATCCAATATTTTAGCTACATACAAAGTTTTCCAACCTGATCAACATAATTAATAGTGGCATTGCTGGAGGGGTCAAAAGGGTCTCAGTTGTAACTGAGCCCCTAAACTAGGTGGGGCCATGGTTACAGCAGCACTGTCATGCCTATCCACTACTGGCGCCCAACTCTATGGTCAGTGCTAGGAGGAAATATGAAACTACAGTAGTGCAATGCAGGGGTTAGAGAGGTGATAAACCAGATATGAGGGGTTAATGCTTCCACTGCCCTTCAGAAACTTACAATCACCCCTTCACTGTACTAGACCACCATGGATCCTTACATTATCCTCTTCACCTACCTAAAGATATTGGAATTAACCCCCTCTCCTCCCTATACCACCATGTAAAATGACATTGACCCATTATTGCCCTACACCAGGACATTAACCCCTTCACTTGCCTAGACACTCAAGGATCCTTGCATTACCCCTTTACTGTCCTAGACTAGCAGCTATACTTATATTAACTCCTTCACTACCCTAGACCACCAAGAGGCCTTACATTAACTCCCTTATTCTCCTAAACCTCATGGTATACTGACAATAATCCTTAAGGTGGTGTTCCAGCAGTTTAAAATGCTCGATTGTCAGTCAAGCATGAAGAAAAATAGAAGAAAAGAATCATACTTTCCCGCTGGACGCCATTGTGGTGGCCGTTGTGCCGATCCTGGCTGTAGCTGTGGATGTTCATCGTTCACGTGACAGGTGCAGCCATTCACAGGCTGCAGCAGTTATGTCCACGGGATATCATGTCTTGTGTTTGGCTACACCTGTCACGTGATCAATGAGTGTGTACAACTATCACCGGGATTGCTGGGGCGGCTGCCACGACGGAACCACAGCAAACAGAGGGTAAGTACGATTCCTTTCTCCTGTTTTTTTTATCAAGCCCCAACAGACAAACAAGCTTTTTTTAAATGCCCCTTTTAAAAACCCCCGGCCACCAGGATTTTACATTAACCCCTTTAAAGGGGTAGCAACCCGGGATACAGGATGGGGCCCTTTTACTGCCCTAGACCACCAGATATACTGATAATAGATTTGCTAGTGTACTCTATGACACACGTTTTTCTAGAGGGGTATTTTGAAGCTCTTGGGCCCTAGTACCAATTCTGTAAAAGGTTCTCCTCACCTACCATGTGCCATTTATAATGCTGGTGTATTTTTATATACCAGAGGGCTATTGGTCTTACTTTGGCACAAGAGTCTGTCAACATCTGCTACCCCTGTATGCACTATAGCCATACCCATGCTCCCAATTACTATAGATTGAGCCAATACAAGCAGTCCCCCAATTTACAACGTTTCGATTTACATCTGTCCCCGAGTTACAAACCGAGACCTATGTAGTTCCATAGTTTTTAAAACAAGCAGTTGGGCCGACAAGTTCCTCATGCCAAACAGCCATGAGTTGAAATTTTAACAGGGCAAGACAGAAAAAAAAAAAGTTAAAAAAAATACTCTGCATATCCAAAACTAAAAAAACTTTTTGCTGGATTTAATTTAAAAAATCCTTTCCTGTTTGACTTACATACAAAATTAAATTAAAAACAAACCTACAGTCCCTATCCCGTTTGTAACCCGGGGACTGCCTGTATATTGATGGAGGTTTATTGGCTGCTTATAGACTTCAGAGTACATGTACACCAGTCATGGTCAATTGGTGGCCTGGTGCCACATATATATAGATTCCACTTTCCTGTGTATTTATTACAGCTTGGCTACGTGCAGGACTGGGATAAGATAATATGGATTCATAAGCAAATAAGGCATATAGTGCCCCCTTTATGGAAAATTCAGCCCACTCCAAATCTCTTATGGCCTCTTTTCTGCCTGCGATGAAGTGGCGCCCTAGGTGGTTACCTACTTTCACCTACCCATTGCCCAGCCCTGGCTGCTCTGCAGTCCATTTTACCAGCCAGCTTTAGAAGTGTACCAAAGGGGCTCCACTGTCCCTCGTGGTCTCAAGGATTGTAAATGATGAACTAATGTAACTTTTGGTTGTTCATTTTTAATATAGGAGCACCACTAGTGGGGGCTATGAACATACCCTGTTTCCCCAAAAATCAGACAGTGTCTTATATTAATTTTTGCCCTATAGACGGCTAAGAATTATTTTTTAGGGGATGTTTTTTTTTCCTGAACAAAATTCACATTTATTGTTTAACAAAATCAACTGTATTAATATACGTAGTGATTTCATACAAAACTCCCAGATGAGCCAAAAATCTGAATTTTCATAACTAAAAAGGCACTAGGTCTTATTTTCAGGGGTGTCTTATTTTCGGGGAAATAGGGTAACACTCTAAATACATGTGGAGCAATGAGGAATCCTTCCCACTATTGAAAATATCTTTTAATGTCTGGAATCCAAAAAAGGGGGAACTGATAGGAGATAAATCTTCCAGCGCTACACCAACGTCTGGAATACCCTTATATAGAACCTTCTAAAACTATTTCTGTGTCATTAACATGAAAGTGGTTGTAAAAATGTGACTCAGCACAATGGACTGTGAACATATATTACCCTTAGGCTAAAACCACACCCTCCTTCCATCTTCTAAATTCTGAAAAAGTAAATGATGACCTTAAGAAAGACCTAGATAAAAAGACATCCTTTCCCCAATCATCAGGACATTGTGGTTCTTCATTATCGGGATGTCTGTCCATAAATAATACACAGATATATTGTAGCAAAATCAGAATAACTGAACTCTTGTACCTTCTTGCTAAATGTGTTTTTAGGTGTCTAAAGGGAATTTTCAGATAAACTCATCACTAGCTTATCCCAATGAAAATGTTATTGACTGGAGAGCCTGGAACACAGCAGTTAATGCTAGTTAGTGGATAGTGTTGTGCTTTGGAATCAAGTCAATGTCAAACTGGACTTAAATGGGTTGTTTCACTACAAGAATTGTGTTTTATGTTAAAGATCTTGCAAAAACAAGTCACTTTGCAATATGTGTCCATTAACAGTGTCCTATCTATTCCTAGATATCCCCTCTTGTATGGGCTGCATCAACTCCTCAGGTCGCTATAGCTACAGACCTGTTTGATCTAACCTGAAAGGCTGCCAGCGCTGGTTGCTATAGCTACAGACCTGGCTTCTATTGCTGCCTAGTAGAAGCCAGTAAACGCGCCCCTGAATTCAAAGTGAAACCAAGAAAACAGGACTGAGGTAAGATGAATCAATGTAGTGAGACAACCCCTTTAAATCTAAGCAATTTAAAATTAATTTTGGTGAAAATTTTTGGTGAAAATTTACAAAAAATGTACCCCAGCTAAATTGGGTTTAGGATTTGGGTTAGGGTTTATATGGGCACTAAAGAGGTTTCCTAAGAGCTTTAAAAACCTCCCTACCACCTCCCACTTTACTAAAATAGAAAATTACCCCATACTTACCTCTCCCATCATCACCGTTCCAGTGCTGCCAGAGCTCCAGTGTCATCTTCCCCCATCCCTCACTGATGACATCACGTTCATGGAGCACATGATGCTGCAGCCAATCACTGATCTCTGTGGTCACAAGCTGATTGGTTGCAGCTCTTGGGCCACAAGCTGATTGGTTGCTGATGAATGTGACATCATCAGTGAAAGACCTAGAGGGGACACTGCAGCCTTGACAGTGCTGGAACAGTTGGGGATGCGAGAGGCAAGTATGGGGTAATTTTCTATTTTTAGGACAGTGGGAGGTGGTAGGCAGGTTTTTTTAAAGTTTGGAAAATCCCTTCACTTCTGCTATCCATGACTGGGGTGACCTAGGGAAACCAGAAATGACGTTAGACAGTCGCACCAGAATTGACCCAAGAGCAGGAGTGACACAAGCACTAAAGCAAGAGCGACACGATGCTCAAAAGTAACACACCCTACAAATCCTAACCCTGATTTAGGATTATGGTTAGCGTTAGTGATAGGATTAGCGAAAAATATCTGGTTCAGTACACCCTGAGCTATTCCATCAACATTATTAGTGGCCATACAAACTTCATGTCATTCTTTATCATACAATGGCATTCTGTAACTCAAATGGTTTATTGTGTCACAAAGTGATGTCTTCATTTAATAACAGATCTATTCAGGCTCAGACTGGTGAACATAGGAACAAGAGAAACCCCTGGTGGGTCCCTGGACATGATACAACTTGAGCTACTTTTTTAGCTAGAAAGGGAGATAAAGAGTCAGAAAGCAAGAGGAAGAGAGCAAGAGTCATGTACACTAGCTGTAGAATGGGCCCCAAGAATCAACTACATTGGTAGACTCCAGGAATCAATGCCAGTGGTGGACCCCAAGAGTCAACTCCACTGGTGGACCCCAGGAATCAGCTCCACTGGTGGACCCCAAGAATCAGCTCAGCTGATAAGCCTCAATATTCAACTTTACTAGTGGGCCCCAGGAACCAGCTCCACTTGTGGACCGCAAAAATCAAATCCACCAGTGGCAGGTCTGGGGCTGCCTTTCAGGGGAATCATGTGCAATCATGTACAGAAGCTTGAGGATGGGCCGAGGAATAAGCTCCACTGGTGGACCCCAGGAATCAACTCCACTGGCAGACCCCAGGAATCAACTCCACTGGTGGACCCCAGGAATCAACTCCACTGGTGGACTCCAAGAATCAACTTCACTGGTGGGCCCCAAGAATCAACCCCACTGATGGGCCCCAAGAATCAGCTCCACTGGTGGACTCCAAGAATCAACTCCACTAGTGGACCCCAAGAATCAACCCCACTGGTGGGCCCCAAGAATTACCTCCACTGGTGGACTCCAAGAATCATCTCCCCTGATGGGCTCCATGAATCAACTCCACTGGTGGACTCCAGATCACATAGTGGAATCATGAATCACTCACTGGTGGACCCCAAGAATCAACTCCACTGGTGGACCCAAGAATCAACCCACTGGTGGGCCCCAAGAATCACTCCACTGGTGGCCTCCAAGAATCAATCTCCCGGATGGGCTCAGATCATCCTGGTGGACTCCAAGAATCAACTTCACTGGTGGACCCCAAGAATCAACTACATTGGTGGGCCCCAAGAATCAACTCCACTGGTGGGCCTCAAGAATCAACTCCACTGGTGGACCCCAAGAATCAACTCCACTAGTGGACTCCATGAATCAACTCCACTGGTGGACCCCAAGAATCAACTCCACTGGTGGTCTGGTGGGCCCCAGGGTATGGCAGGTCTGGGCTGCTTTTTGCGGAGAAAAGCAGAGAAAGTAAGACAGAGTGCAAGTCACTTGTAATCATATACAGAAGCTGTAGGATTGGCCCCAAGAATCAACTCAACTGGTGAGCCCCAAGCACCCCAGTCTGACACTGGATCTACGGTTGTCCATGATAGCTGTGCATATACTCTAGTGTGTGACTGATATTTTTCTTGTATATTTCGAATATACAAAATAAAAAGTTTCCTTGAATTTGATAATTGCAGCAAAATCCAACTGTTTTTAAAGTTTGACATAACCACAATATATACAATATTCTATATTTTTGTTAAAGCTGTCTTATTTTGCACCATTTTTTTTTTTTTTTTGTGGTTACAAAATGTATTTTGTTTGTTACAATATGTATTGATTACAGCAGTGAGCACATAAAGGTGACGGCGACATCTAGTGGCAGGTATAGTGGACTACAGAGGATTGCTTTATTTCATGCTATCATATTACACAAGAATTGTCATCACTCACTGGGCCTCATGTATCAAAACTGTCTGAGCATAAAACTGTCCTTGTTGCCCATAGCAACCCATCAGACCTCATAACATCCAATCAGAGCCCATAACAACCAATCAGAGCCCATATAAACCAATCAAAGCCCATAGTAACCAATCAGAGCTCATGGCAACGAATCAGAGCTCATGGCAACCAATTAGAGCTCATTGCAACGAATCAAGGCTCATGGCAATGAATCAGAGCCCATAGCAACCAAACAGAGCTCATAACAACCAATCAGAGCACATAGCAACCAATAAGAGCACACAGCAACCAATCAGAGCTCATAGCAACCCATCAGAGCTCATAGCAACCCATCAGAGCTCATAACAACCAATCAGAGCCCATAACAACCAATCAGAGCTCAAAGTAACCAATCAGAGCTCATAGCAACGAATCAGAGCACACAGCAACCAATCAGAGCTCATGGCAATCAATCAGAGTCCATAGCAACCAATCAGAGCCCATAGTAACTAATCAGAGCCCACACCACAAGCAATACCAATCGAAGCATCATAGATAACCATTCAGATCGATAGCAACCTATCAGAGCACATAGCTACCAATCAGAAGCCCATAGCAACCAATCAGAGCACATAAGCAACCAATCAGAGCCCATAGTAACCAATACAGAGCCCATCGAGCCCAATCAAATCAGAGCCATAGCAACCAATCAGAGTTCATAGCAACCAATCAAATCAAGCAACCAATCATACTCAAGCACAATCAGAGCCCATAGCAACCAATCAGAGCCTATAGTTACCAATCAGAGTCCATAGCAATCAATCAGAGTTCATAGCAATCAATCAGAGTCCATAGCAACCTATCAGAGCACATAGCAACCAATCAAATCTCATAGCAACCAATCAGAGCACATAACAACCAATCAGAGCCCATAGCAACCTATCAGAGCACATAGCAACCAATCAGAGCCCATAGCAACCAATCAACGCCCACAGCAACCAATCAGAGCTCATAGCAACCAATCAGAGCTCATGGCAACCAATCAGAACTAATAGAAACCAATCAAAGCTCATGGCAAACAATCAGAGCTCATATGTACCAAATATATATATGTACCACGTAGAAAATATTCCCGAGATGCCCAGGAAAATTCTCCAGGTGCACAGTTGAACTGGAAGAGAGAAAAGCGCAGCTGAGATCTTAAAAACAACGTGCCACTCTAAATTCTCAGTGGAGGTCAAGTGCTCACCTATTGCGGCTGTACTAGTTACGGTACAGCACGCTTGGTCGCTTGATCCATCTCCACTGTGGTGGTTCTAGTCGCAGAAGCTGCTCCAAATTTCCCGCCTTTGGTATCCACGCGGGACGCCAAGGGAACACAGTGGAAATAGGTATCCTAATAACTAAACAGTTCTCAGACAAAGGGAAATATTCTAGAGCGCCAGAGGGAATAAAACGATCTAAAAAGATAATTTATTAAACATGTACTTACGCGTTTCGCGAGTTCCACACTCGCTTCTTCAGATGTCTGAAGAAGCGAGTGTGGAACTCGCGAAATGCGTAATGTACTTGTTTAATAAATTGTTATCTTTTTAGATCGTTTTATTCCCTCTAGCGTTCTATAATATTTCCCTTTGTCCGAGAACTGTTTAGTTATTAGGATACCTATTTCAACCAGAGCTCATAACAACCAATCAGAGCACATAACAACCAATCAGAGCTTATAGTTACCAATCAGAGCCTATACCAACCAATCAGAGCCCATAGCAACCAATCAGAGCCCATAGCAACCAATCAGAGCCCATAGTAACCAATCAGAGCCCATAGCAACCAATCAGAGCTCAGCTTTCTTTTCTTATACAGCTCTGGAAAGATTAAAGCTGAGCTCTGATTGGTTGCTATTGGCTCTGATTGGTTGCTATGGGCAACAAAGACAGTCTTTTTGTTACACAGTTTTGATAAATGAGGTCCATAGTGTTAATAATGTAAGCTACAAATTGCCCTGGAAGCTCTGATGTGGCCCTTAGATTCTAACCTGAGACCCCAGAACTGTAAGGCACCAGTGCTAATCACTGAAACACCCCTGCATGGGGTATTACTAACATTAGGGTACATTCTCATGTACTGTCAGTTGACATTGTAATAAACTGGTGGTGGCCTGGCATTGGTAATGTTTCATTAATTAATGGACAATCTTATAATATGTAATTGTGCCTGATACAGCTCAGTTCCATTGCAGAAACACGCCCTAAAAACCCAAAGCACAGCACTTCTAACTCCCTTTCTGCAAAACGGATGTCAGTCCTGGTGGCTAGAGTGATGAGGTTGATAGGTCACGACTGACCAGCCCCCCCAGAAGGCTGCCACTAGGGCTTCATTGTTCCAGGCAAGCTCAGTGGCCAATGTATGGACTGGATGGAGCATTTGCCCACCGTGGAATTGCCTTGTCTGAAGCGGAGTAATCAAGATGCAGCAGAGGCATTGCGCCCAGGTTCTTCTAAAACTTGAGGCGCTCAGAAATTCTTGAAGATCCCAGGTCAGTGGGTTCCCTTGTTCCCAGGGGGATGAGGCCCAGGCCAAAGCTTCACCTATGAGCCGGCTAATGATGAAAGCCACTTAGGTTCGGTCGGACGGGAACAGATGTGCCAGGACCTCAAAGTGGATAGTATACCCTTGACATGGCTTGGGGTCACCGTAGTAATGACAGAGGCAGATGCAGGTTGGGAGTGGCAATGGTAACGGGAGGCAGAGCTACTACAAGTACAAGTGCAGATACAAATTCATCAAAATGTGTGGTAACGGACTGTAACTTCTGAATAAGTTACTCCAGATAAACGCCATGACGGGTGACTATGGCTGCAAGGTGCTAGGTGTCAGGCAGGGTCACATTGGAGGGATCCATGGTCAGTTCGTATTGTAATGGTAATGGGAGAGTTTGTACTGACACAGTAGACATCGGGTATTTGTGGATCCTCTGGGCCACCGCGAGTAATGATGGTATAGATTCAGGCCACGCCCAGGAGAAGCATCTAAGTTTTCACCGGAGCCTGCCGCAAAGCCGGATGGACTTAACTGCGAGAAACTGCCAGGTCGCTAACCCTGATGTGGCTACTAGTGGTGACTGACAAAGTGCTGGACGTAGGACAACGGACACGGATAGTGGTGACGGGTGATAGTAGGTGTAACCGTAGACTTGTAGCAAAGTCCCAGACTCGTATGGCCGAAGAAATAAGCAGAAGGTAACGCACTGGTAAACCAGGGGCTAAGACAGGTAATACTGGTAGCAGCAACCACACAGCAGACAGTGGTCAGGATCACTGAAGAACATCAATGAACTGACACTGCAACAGTGGCGGGAAGGTCCTTAATTCACCAGACAGGTCATTGGATACTTAATTAGAGAACTGTCCCTTTAAATCACAGTGAGATGCACAGGAAGCCACAGGGCATGAGTGAGCGCCGGATTGTGGACCGGAGCAGTAGTGAGGACAGGTGAGTTGAATCTGGTGGCGGACGCCGCTGCCAGCACTGATGACATGGTTGGAGACACAACAGGGACACGGCCATGCCCGCGGTCAAATGTTCACTATATTTGCATTATTTATTGTTTATTGTTTAACTTCTAGTCACCGGCCATTTACCACTGATGTTACTTTGCACCACACTTTTAGATTCACCCAGTATATGACAGCACCATCTAGTGATAAAATATGAAATGTGGACAAGCCAGGTTACAACAATCTGTCTTCATATATAAGATTATCATACTCCTAAATAATAGTGCATTGTCCTCTGTGTAACTATATTACTTTCTAGGTCCCAGTGCTGATTGCTGAGGGTTCCCCTGGTCTCTGATCAGCACATTGGGAAACCAGGTGACTCGATCAAAGTAGGGAGCCCTCTTTGATGATTCCACAACCATGGGCAGCGATAATCTAAGGCATGGGTGCACACAATTTTCTGGTTGAAGGGCTACATTGTCATATTGTACCTCTCCAGTGGCCACAGTAAACATTAGAAGAGTATTCCCCATCTGAGACCTTTCTGGTACTTCGATTCTAGATACCAAAATAGGTCAAGAAGTATGGGTTACACTTTCGGGACAGAGATGGGGGCACCTTGCTTGATGTTCCAGGAAGAGGATATGAGGCGCCTATATTCATTGTAGTTTTTTTGGGGTTAAAGAAGGGGTTGTTTCACAACTATAACTAGAGAGAACAACACACATACAGTATATGGCCTACTCTCCATCATCTCCTCCTCTCTGGAGTCTCGAATCTATCAGACATTTTTATGGTCTATCTTGTGGATCTGCCAGGATTGTGTCAGAAATTTGAGGAACAAATCCTGACATAATACAATAACAGTTTTTACTGGTTTGCACTTTAGCCAGAAACAGGGGATATGACTGATCTTCCAGAACTGAGAATATCTTTTCATTGATTTTTTTATTTAATTGTAATATTAGGGAAAATAGGATCAAAGGTAAGAAGGAGAGAGAAGGAAGAACAGCCGGATCTCTGAAACTTTTTGTGCATTAGAAAAAAGAGAAGAAAAAGTAAAAAAAAAACAAAAAAAAAACATCATCTGCTTTTCGATGTCAGACTGGACCTTTCGGCCCCATTACTGTCACAGGTTTAGCCTTTTCTAACCATGACGTTCAGACGTTGAATGACCATTGTAGCGAAAGGGGATGAAAAGTGGCGGTCACACCCAGACCCTGGTATCTGAGTAGTCCAAAGACCGGTATTATAAACTGCAATTCTGCATTAAAATTTTTGCATTCATGCCTGGGAGAGTCGTATTAGGGCCCTGTGATTGACTGAGTCTCATGGTCTACAGAAAAGTGACTATGGTATAAAAAAAAAATCATTAAAAGTTTTTGTTTTTGACACCATTGAGGTAATGGGCCGTGTGGACTACAGGAAAAAAGGAAGCTGTTTCAAGACAGGCAAGCAAAAATGTTTCATGAATTTAAAGGGAACCTGTCACATAGGTTGTGCCCCCCTTGCTGAAGGCAGCACAAGCTAGTGTCAGACCTGCTGTTTCCAGCATTGTGTCCCTTATTCTGTAAGATGCAGCAGTTTTAGAGCATTTACCCCTTAAATCTTATTCATGAGCAGGTGTTAGCTCCACCCACCAAAGGCTAGCTCCGCCCACTGACAGTTATTCACATGTTTCTACCTATTCAAAGTAATAGGTTTGTCAGTTGAGGTGGGCGGGACTAGCCTCCGATTGGACGGGTTTGAAAAAAACTGACACTCTGAAGGACTCTTCGAATGACTCTTCTGGCTGAAAACTGCAGATTTGAGCATTAAATACACAAAAACGACAGCATCTTACAGAATAAGGGACACAGTGCTGGAAGCAGCAGGTCTGACACTACCTTGTGCTGTCATCAGCAAGGGGGGGGGCAAAAAACTATGTGACAGGTTCTCTTTAAACAAAGTCAGTTTGACACTTTTATGGACTACAGTGTCCAGTAGTGATACGGGAGCCCAAACCCGTTAATTGCTCAGTCAATAAAGATTATGTTACTACTACTTCCATTTTTTAATCATTCCTTGAGTAGGGATATAAATTTCATCCACATATCATATTATGTTTATTCTGAAATATACAAGCATGCTCGACAACGGGGGTGTGTCCTACCCCCGAAATGTAGCGTTTGGACATTGCATGGCACACCGAGATGCAAGTAAAACGTACTGGCATAATCTGACTAGGACATACTGCGTCCAATGAAGGCGGCTAGATGCTATCTTTTGCAGCGTGGAGAGAAGAAACACTGACATAAAAGGAGGAAATCCATGTGAACTGGACTACAGGTCATGTATATTTCAGAATGAACATAATATGATATGTGGATAAAATTTATATCCCTACTCAAGGAATGATTAAAACATTTAAATGAAAATGTTTTATGTAGTGACATAATCTTTATTGACTAAGCAAAAAAGTTTCTCATTGTAGAGGTCACAAGTTTCACATGATGGCAGTATTGAGCTACAAATGTGTCTGTGGCTTCATCTGTTCATACTTGCATGTTTTGTACTAGTGCATCTCAAAAAATTAGAATATTATTGAAAATTAAAGGGGTTCTCCAGGAATCTCTTTTTATTTGTTATAGGGCTCCCTGTAATTCATACTGTAATGAGTCTATACAATATATGGGTTTCTTTATTTGACTTCAAATTATTGACATCAATTATTTTTTCAGCAATATTCTAATTTTTGTTGATGCACTAGTACTATTCCATATGAAGTGTGTCCTACAGGCGTCAGCCAAACATATCAAATACACACAAAAAACCCTTCTAAAAATTCTACACAGCCTTCAAACGGACAATGTTTGGCTTAGAACGTTAGACCTCTTGGTCCAGCAATCTGGCCTCAACTGGCCCAACATAAACTGATTGTTATTTTGGACTAATGGTTAACCATAGAAAGCTACTTAAAATTCCTTTTTAAATAAGAAAGCTGAGAATAGAATGCTATGGAGAACCCATCATGTTGATGGGGCAGCTTAATTTGAAGGCAACATGATTTAGAAGAAAATTTGTTGGGCAGCTGATATTTTGACTCATTCAACCTTTTAAAGGCATTACCTTTTAAAAGCTATAACGCTTTTTCCCGCTCCGTTAGTCTACTGATTTTTTCACATTTTTTCAGTTAAATGTTAGCCTTTATCTTTTTGTCATTTTCACATTTGATTTATTTGAAATTTTTTTACTTCTTTTATTCATAATAAGAGGGAAAATAGTAAAAACAACAAAAAAAGTCTTTTTCACATTTTTTAATGAATTAATTTTTTAACACCAATAGTGGCGCTAAAGTAAGTTCTGGAATTGTGTCACATTTCCGTCACAGACAGTTATGAATAGGTGATATAGAGTTTTAGGGTTGTCCGAGGTGGGGCTAAAGTTGTAGTTTTGGCTGTTAATTTTTTTTTTATATAATATCTTATTGTGCATTTCTGTCAGATATTGTGCCCCCCATTAGGTCAGAAAAAGACCCCTGGGAGGCATTGTTACATCATTTTTTTTATTTCTCCTGTAACTGGGGCTGATATATTAGGGAAAAACAAGGGGAAAATCAATGGGATCCAACCCTCTGTACTTCCTACAGAGCTGATCTTAAAGGGGTTTTGCCAGGACGTGCCTTATCTGCTAAGAAGCAATTGTAAACAAGCCACGGAGCTGAGAGAACGAGAGACACAGCCAGAGCACAGAGCCGTGCATAAGGGATCGTGTAAAATGTTCACTCAAACTACAACTAGTGGATTCTGTACACAAAAAACAACACCTTTTCTCCACAGCAGCTTGTAAGCTTCTTCATGTTCTCTGTCATCAGATAAAGCAGGGATCTACTCAGATAATCACAATACAACTAGTGGATTTTGTGTACAAAAGACAACATATTTCTACCCGGTGCCTTGAAAGCTTCTTCAGCTCCCTTTCATCAGATAAGAAGTTTGATCTGCGCAAGCCCGGCCAGCAGCTCTTGTCAGGTCGTATCTAATAGAAGCTTTTAAGTAACTAAGGGCAGGTAAGGCAGCCTGTAGCTCTCTCAGACTGCAATTTTTGTAATCACATATATTTAGAAAAGTGATTAAATACCCATTTTGGAGGATCCCATGTCAACATTTCATTGTGGCAAAACCCCTTTAAGGGTGATATGATCCAGCAGCATCTGTAATTGCTGAGCCCCGGCGCTGTATATACAGTGATCTGGAAGACAGGGGCAGTAATATACCATCCCTGTCTTCTCAGTGGAGAGCACAGCTATTGCTGACAGCCAGCTCTCCACCTGCGCAACTGTACAAATAGTTCCAGAGATATAAACCACCCCCTGGCTGTTTATAGTTAGTGGGCAGGTGGCAAGCAGTTAAAGCAAAAAATATAACTAACATATGGCTATTTTTTATATTTTTTTAAATTGCAATTGTTCATAAATGAATCCTACCTTCAGATGGTTGTTTTATGCGCCAATTATGTTTGCCCAGTGTCTGCTTTATGAGTGCCGCAGTGCCCGTGTTACAGTGATTTGATGCCAGCATGTAAGGAGAGCAACTTTAACCTCATGGGCCCTTACAACAACACATGCAGTAAGGCCACCCAAGTGTCACATGCTCTTAATGGCATCACCATCCTTCTACATAGCAGAAGAGTTTTCGGGCCTCCATGTACACATGTTCCAAACTCCCAGGTGCCATTGGTTATTTGGTCAACAGGAGTGGCTGAACTTTGCTTCTAGATAGAGTTCTAACTATGTATGAGACTTGAGTCTTGTACCAGATGAATCATTGAAAACGGTTCTGATTGTTTCTGGATAATGTTACAGAAGGGGAAGGATTCTTGGAAAACCCACCAAAAAGTGGGCATTTGAAGACGTTCACATGTAGTTTCTGGCTTAAATGTTGCAGTTGTGGCTTTTTGAAAATGGTACCTATGCCAGATGTATTATAGGGAATAAGTAAATATACAAAATGCTTGTAGATCGTAATAAATTAGAACCCCAAGAGGCATAACTTAAAATACGTGGACTCGAATATAAAGTCTTTAACGGGGTCTCCCACCTACCATGCATCATTATAAGTTGGTGTCTTCTACTGTATATTGCAATAGAGCCTCCTGGGCCCTATTACACACCAGGGCCTGGGTGTGACTACTACCTATATACTCCCTATAGCTATGGCACTGATATACCTGATGTATGAAGATTGGTTCAAAAGTGCGCTATTCTGCGCTATTAACCCTAATCTGCCTATAGGCTTATTGTTTTCAAACAGACTTTCAAAAAGTCAGTAGTAAAATACAGATGCCCCTCTATGTCCGTATACTGTTAACAGCAATAAACCGAGCCCTCTTTGTCCACTCAGGCTTGAAAGGCAGCCATGATGCCTAATGAAAGGAACAATGGTGCAAATCCCTACTTCTACAGTAGGCCACTGCCACTAAGAACCTTCTTTGTTTTGTTCTATGGGGAGCTTTCCAAGAAATACAAAGACTCAATGGGATGACTGTGCAGACGGGTTTATTTAATCACATACATTTCCCAATGTCATACAAGTTTGTAGCAGTAATAGTACAGAATGATAATCCAAAGGGCCCACAAGCACCGCCTGCATCTATGGGCTGTCATGGACTATCTTCTTAACTCAACTGCTCTTCAAATACATTGAAGGAAGAGGAAACCACCTTCCCATCCACCACTTCTTCTATGATGGTCTTCACCTTTCTGCTTTTGCTGGGGTCTGTGGAAAAATGGTTGTGTGAGTCCTTGATAGTCCAATCATAAATCTATGAACAATGTACCAGCACTAGTCTTTATATTCTTTTTTATATAGTGGGCACAACAAGACATTGCCATATCAAAAATGGGTGGTGCTATGTACTTCCACAGATTGGTATTCCATATGAACCCTTTGAAGATATCAGTCTTGCATGGCACTCACCCTTACAAATACTTTTTATTGTGGCTCTATACACAAGTATTTGTAAAGACGAAGACCTATGTAGCTCGGGCAGCAGACATTTCATGTTCCTAATACTTTCTCGTGGTCTTGAGAAAGTAACAGGAGACGCGAAACGGTCATTGGCCATAGAGCTACAAAAATAAGGAAGGGTGAGTGCCGTGCTAGAATGTCTTCTAATGAGTCCTTTATAGGACAACATTTGCTCTCAAATTCATTCAAACAACATTCTTCCATATCAATCTTCACATCTAAGGCTGCCTCAAGCTTTCCTTATCATTGGAGGTACCAACATTTCAATTTCCATGTTAGAAACTATATCATATTACTTTTTAAGGTGTCTTACTGTATGGTACTTAGAGTGCCATAATTGGACTTTCCTTCACCAAGGGCACAGTTTGCTGCTCCAGGCCTGTTGCTGGCTTATGTACCAAAAATGTTAAGGATATTTTGCCTGAATTTAAGGGTGGAAAATCCATGCATGTATTGCAATAACAGCAAAGTGGATGAGATTTTAGGAAATTGGAAACCTCTGGAGCTGATCATGAATCTCTGCACATGTCAATTGAAGACAATACACTGACCACAAATTGTACCACTGCTGGGATTCCCACTGTAGGAAACCTGGCAGTAAGTTTTCAATTTCCCCGCAGCGCCACCACAGGGGAAATGAAGCATTACACAGTGCCCATTCAAATCAGTAGGTTGTCTGTGTAATGACAGGTCCTCCAGAACATTGGATGCTCTGTGTAACCTCTCTACTCTGAGATGAAAATTCTGAATATGGGAACCCCTATTAATTCAAAATTCTCCAACAGGGTACAGGAAAATAGGTTTAAAGGGAATGTGTCATCAAAAAATGACTTATTGTTTAACTCACATTTTTATGTTAAACACATTTTTTAGGAATTTTTGGTTATTTTTTCTTATTTTTTTAATATCACTTTCAATATTTTTTAATAATTCTTAAGTCCTGCAGTTTTCACTTTGGCCACTAGGCCTAATAATCGTCTGACACTTCCTGTTCTGTTTAGAGAGCTTTTCAGCAGTGTGCTCATTATCAGTAACAGCAGGGTCAAGCTGAAAGGAGACACCATTGTGTACAGATAACACAGAATCCACCAGTCACAAGGGGAGATGTCACAGCTCCCCCTCTCCCCTCCCTGCACAGTGAAAACTCTCCTATAGACGTCTATGGGACAGAAACTTTCTTAAGAATCCTATCTTCATGAAGCTGCTGTAAAGTATCTCTCTGACTGCTGTTAAAGCAGTGCAAGCAATAATGTCTTCCCCACAATCATATATAGACGGCCGAATAGAGAAATCTACAATCGGGAAATAAAAACGGCTGAGAGGAAAAGAATATGGATAAGGGTCTTGATTTAATAAGTAAAAAAAAAAATTGGCAACAGATTCCCTTTAAGTAAACTAAACAATTTCTTTCCATATGACATTTTCTTTAAATTTTTAACTGGCCATCATGTCAGGCTATGGTGGATCTCTAGTCTGCAGAATCATAGATCGTGAATAAAGTTATTCTATAAACAGTTTGCAACATATTTATTCTAGATATCATTTGAGATTTTCTGTTTTTCACACTGTAATACATATTCCTTTCTGGTTCTTAATAAGTGAGAATTCAGATCCTCCACCCCTCCAAGAATATATAGTAGCTTCCATCTTTGTAAGAAGCTGGGTGTTTCCAATGAGAGTCAACAGCATAGTTAAACAAAAATTATGGCCGACATGTATGAATGGGGCTGCAACATTTTTTGCCCCAAAACTGTTGTAGGCCTGGTCTATAGATGTATGAACATTCGTACGCCCAAACTTACGCCAGGCACCGCACTTTTGAATGAGCCAAAGATATGCTCTGCTATGAGCCAAAGATATGCTCTGCTATGAGCCAAAGATATGCTCTGCTATGAGCCAAAGATATGCTCTGCTATGAGCCAAAGATATGTAAGGCATACCAAGTGTTTATGAACCCATATACCACAGGTTCATACATACGGTTGCATTCTATACTCCTCTATATCGATTTAGAATTGACGTGTTGGTGCCAACTTTGATACATGTCATATCTCTGACGCTGTGCTATGTGTATAGTATTTTATTACATTTTTTATCTGGTGAAGCCCAGGAGCATTTATATTTACACTTTGCCAAGCATAAGGTGACTAAACAGCCCATTGGTCATTGTCTCTCACTTTCTATTTTAATGCTTCTGCCTCATATATTATTTTTTGCCTGCCATTAGGAAACATGGCTGCTTCAGTTCAGAAACAGCACCACTCTTGTCTGTAGGCTGTGTCCGGTATTGCAACTCTGCCCCGTTAACCTGATTGGACCTGAACTGCACTTCCACACACAGTCGACAGAGTGCCATCTTTTTCAAGTCTGCGATCCGGTTGGTCATGCCACCCTACCATATCTAAACATCTTCTTCTTAGCTCGTCTACACACATGACCACATATAGGACAAATGTGGACATCCTTAAGTCATGGCCAATGGTCAACCTACTGGTGAAGGCAGTTTCTTCTGTACTGGGAAGATTCTGTATTGGTTAAAAATATTGGAGAAGTATTAATGCATTACTTTACCTTTTTTCGAATCTATTGACTCTGTTTGCAGGGATAATTCTGATACGCTGGAAAATTGGCTGTTGATAGAAAATTAAAAATGTATTGCATGCCAACAATATTAATACATTTTAATTTAATTTATTAATTTTAAATAATAAAAAAAAAATTATAGTAATATTTATGGACTCATACACCCAAAGGCATAGCTATCCAATATACTGGAGCGTAGAAAGCTCAGAATTTATCCATATATCCAGTTTTGCTGAGGACGAAGACAAATTGGTGCCTCATTTTTGTTAATTTGCATAGATATCCATCTATGACAGATCTCCATGTGGTCCAAAAATCACTTTAGTAGGCTAGGGGATCATCCTGTGAGGCTAGAGAACCAATTCGGGAGAAGAAAACCTGTCATGGAGAGACAAATAGGGAGCTGATGGGTAAGTGGGTTCAGTATAAGTGAGTTGCATGTGGTTTAGAGGGTAGTTTTAAGGACCACTTTTTGGGATTGGTAGATGTCTGGGCAGGTTGGCTACCCCCATTTACAAAGTGAAGGTAAATCCTGGCAACTTGACATCACTTGATGAAATGGAAAGTAATACTTTAAAGCAGAACTGGGTCAAGGTATTCTGGTGCCCAAGACAAATAAGACATAAAGCACCCCTCTATGGAAAGTCTGCCCACTAGGTAGCCACCTACCTGTCATCCCAGCACTGCTTTTTAGGGAACCTGTAATGCTAAACATGCAGTCCTATCTGTGAGCTGCATGTGGTATAACAGGAATTATGTAGATAATAATATAGTATTGTGGAAAAAGATTCAGTATCACTTGTAATTCATACATAATACTTTTTTCTCAGTCTGGGCTTAGGAGTCCAGTGGGTGGTCTTATCTGTGTTTGACAGCCTTCCTTGTATAGGTGCGCATACAGAGAAAAGTCAGTGTATAGGACCACCCACTGGACTCCTAACCCTTGAGTGAGCAGGGATTAAATTAAAAAAAAAAAACTATATATATATATATATATAATATATATATATATATATATTATACAATATATATATTAGATTTTTATAATTATAGTTATACAAAATATTTTCTCACACAATTATACATCAGGTTTCTCAGCATCTCCTGCTCTAACTTTGGGTGACATGTAAGAACTATGCCAGTTTTCTGGTGTCAAAAAGCTTTATTAGACTTGTTCTATAGATGTATGAACAGTAGCATTTCAAACTTTGGCGTGAAAAGCGCCGATGCAACACTTTTTAATGCGCCAAAGATTAGGGTCGTTCTGAGGGCATCGCACCACATTCATAAAATTAGACACATTTATGATTCTTTGACGACAAATCTAGGCGCATTACTGTTAGAACAGCCAGACCAGGGTAAAGGTGGTGCCTGAGCCAGACTTGTGGTATTGGCTCTACACTGCCCTGTATGTATGACCTGCAGAAGAACAGCCAGACCAGGGTAAAGGTGGTGCCTGAGCCAGACTTGTGGTATTGGCTCTATACTGCTCTGTATGTATGACCTGCAGAAGAACAGCCAGACCAGGGTAAAGGTGGTGCCTGAGCCAGACTTGTGGTATTGGCTCTACACTGCCCTGTATGTATGACCTGCAGAAGAACAGACCAGGGTAAAGGTGGTGCCTGAGCCAGACTTGTGGTATTGGCTCTACACTGCCCTGTATGTATGACCTGCAGAAGAACAGCCAGACCGGGGTAAAGGTGGTGCCTGAGCCAGACTTGTGGTATTGGCTCTACACTGCCCTGTATGTATGACCTGCAGAAGAACAGCCAGACCAGGGTAAAGGTGGTGCCTGAGCCAGACTTGTGGTATTGGCTCTACACTGCCCTCTATGTATGACCTGCAGAAGAACAGCCAGACCAGGGTAAAGGTGCCTGAGCCAGACTTGTGGTATTGGCTCTACACTGCACCTGTATGTATGACCTGAAGAAGAACAGCCAGACCAGGGTAAAGGTGGTGCCTGAGCCAGACTTGTGGTATTGTCACTACACTGCCCTGTATGTATGACCAAACAGGTCATACATACAAAAGGTAAGATAGCCTGAGACAACAAGGTGAGGACATTCTGCTTTGACTGTGAAATATGCCGCTATGCTATTATTATAATACACATAGAATATGGTTAAAAAAAGGAACATTTTTAATTATTTTAAAGCAGAGGATCTCCCTGGAGGGACAAATATAATGATTTACTGCCGTCAGGTCACAGCCACAATTGTGTTTGCTAGTAAACCAGATAAACTGCTCAGCATATCTGTGGTTGTGAGCTGGAGGCAGTACACAGCATGTTAGAGGTTATTAGCATAACTGTCCATTGTAATTAGGGTGTACAAAGTCTAGCTGTGTAAAAGAGCTAAATTTGTGAGCTATAATGCTGTAACAGGGAAGGGCTAGCAGTATTATTACTGACACCTAGTTATACCCAAGGGCATAAACTATAAGAGTTGTAAATTACTACTAGTACTATTACAGCTACTACTATAAATACTACTACAATTACCGCTGCTATTACTACTACTGCGACTACAACTGATACTATTACTATAAATACTACTACTATTACTAATACTACTACTACTACTGCTACTATTACTACTACTGCTACTACTATTACTGCTACAATTAATTACTACTGTTGCTACTATTACTACTACTTCTGCTATTACTACTGCTGTTACTACAATTATTATTACTACTACTATTACATACATTACTATACAACTGCTTCTACTTCAATTTCTATTGCTACTACAAATACTATTACTACTACTGCTATTACTAATTGAACTGTCTACTGCTATTACTACTACTGCTACTATTACTATTGCTACTACTATTACTACTTCTGCTGCTATTACTACTATTGCTACTACTGTTACTAAAACTACTGATTCTACTGCTATTACTACTACTATTACTACTATCACTAATACTACTGCTGCTAATAGTATTACTACTACTGCTCTACTATTACTACTACTTTTGCTACTTAGTAGTAGCAAAAGTAGTAGTAATAGTAGAGCAGTAGTAGTAATACTGTTAGCAGCAGTAGTATTATTATTAGTAGCAGTAGTAGTAGTAGTAGGAGCAGTAGTAGTAGTAATAGTAGTAGCTACTACTACTGCTACTAGTACTTATGGTACTAGTACTACTGCTGCTACTATTACTAGTACTACTACTAACATGCTACTACTACTGCTATGACCACTACTATTACTACTACTACTACTACTATTATTACTACTACTACTATTACTAATAATACTACTACTACTATTATAACTAGTACTTCTACTTATCCTACTATAGGGGTGCAAAGGCAGCAGTCGTGCTGGGACATTGGCACCTAAGGAGACCCGAGGGGCTTTTTACTACATAATAGACAGCAGCATTATGATTGCCGCATAGTAAGCTCTGGGGTCAAGGATCTTCTGATTACACCTCTGGTTATATCACACTGGTGACAAATGGCTGATACTCGATCCCTCTCTATGTTCTTCTGCTTGAGTTTTATTAATTTATTTTTTTTAAACTTATGAGACTTATGAGTCAAACATGAAGTAGGTTTGGTATATTTGATGCTTACTCCAGTTCCCCTTCGAGCAGGCGGCGGTATGTTTCAATTTCCATTTCCAGCCTTGTCTTGATATCGAGCAGCACTGCGTATTCTTGTCTCTGCCGTTCTATGTCCGATCTGATCTCCAGTATCTGCGCTTCAGTTCCATTGATGGCACCCTGGAGCTGCTGCAGTTGTGCTCCATAGCGACCTTCTGTTTCAGCCAAGGTGTCTTCTAGGGATTTTTTCTAAAAAGCAAACAGATTTTAGAAATTCAGCATTCATCAATTTCACTGTGTCGCTATAAGTTGGCAAGGGTATGGGTGTTATATTGTGCCCATCTGATGCCCACCTTGAGAGTTAGCTAACTTACCAAAGCAAGCTGTGACTGAAGCTCGATCTCCAAGGCTTGGAGGGTACGTTTGAGATCGGAGATTTCACTCCTGCTTGTTTCTACTTGTTGCACGCCAACTGAAATCTCTTTGTTCAGTTCATTGCTCTAAAAATCCAAAGGTAGAAGTTTTTTAGTATCCAACTAAACAAAATGGCTGATCATATAATAATATAGCATGGGTCAAAGAACCTTTGCCAATGTAGCAAGAGGTGCAAATGCTTTAAGATAAGCAACCAAAATTCCATTTAAAAGATTCTTCTAGAGGGGTGGTCCTCTCAATGAAGATCGCCAGTGCGTATTCAGAGAATCTGTTCTGGATACAGAGGTGGTCATCTAGAGACCATTCACTGTGCTTAAAGAAGAGCTAAAATGCTTTTGGAAACTCACCTTCTGATTGAACCATGACTCTGCATCCTTGCGATTCTTGTCTGCCAAGGTTTCATACTCTTCTCTCATGTCATTCAGAAGTAAAGTGAGGTTTCCAAACACCCGGGAGCAGCATCCTTTTTCGACATTGATTTTCGCCACCAGCACGGGCTTTTCGAAATCCCAAACTCCTGGGAAAAAACAAAAACTATCCCTTTAGAGTTAAGCCATTAAATAATTTTTCGGGTTGTTTTTATCCTTGGGAAAGGGAAAATTTTTTTTTAACCCCCCCCAAAAGTTTGAATACATAAATGAAATACTTAAAATTATGTGTTAGGCTCTGGAGGCCCTAGAACATTGATCCCCTTAAAACATTTTCATTGTTTTTTAATTTAAATTTAGGTAATCTTTCATTCTTTAAGACTCCATTGAGAGTAAAACCCTTTTTTGTGGGGTTGGTTTTGTTTGGGGGTTTTAACCCTTTTAATTAAAAGTTTTAATGTCAGGGAGTTTTCCAAACAAAAAGGGTATCCAGACAATACTCTTGGGGCCCCAAATGTATGAAAGGGTTTTGGCCCTTAAAAACCTTTTTTTTCCCCCTGGGAAACCTGTGGGAAAAAAGTGATTTTTTAGCCCAAAACCGTTTCAACCATGTGGCCTTGGGGATTAATTTTTAAACATGGAAAAGGTTGTACTTTGTAAATAGATTTTTCCATTTTGTGGTGAACACCCCAAAATAGTCCTGAGGGTCGGTTGTGTTATATTCATTTGTGCTAAAGGGCAAATTTTTTTGGGGCAAAAATTTTTTTTACCTTTTCATCCCATATGCCCTTCAAATTTAGTAAATATATAGTAGATTTTGCTATGGAATTTTAGGGTTTCTTAGTTTAGGTTCCTGTTTGGGAGCGCCCTTATTGGGACAGTCACCCCATTTTTGGGATAGGTAGCCTTAGGTTGTGTAAGGGTGTTTGTAGGGTTATTTAATTAGGGATTTTAGTTTTGTTTTTTTTTACTCTAAAAAAAAGTATGTTTTATCTGGTCCTATGGATTATACATTCTATGTGGTTTTCCTAGGTTGTCTGGTGAACCAAGAAAAAAATAGTCTTCATTCATCTCCCTGTGATGTTTTCTGTGCAAATCTATGCTTCTCCTGAACTGTATATAGCCTTCTTTTCTACAGATGAGCAGTAGAATTTCCTGTTTGAAAGTTTTCCTTGTGCCCTATTAAACTACAAGCCCCAGAATCCTTTGCTCTACATCCTCTAGCTTTCTCCCTCCCATCCCCATTCTTAGTAAACACCCCATGTTTCCTAATATTTTAAAAAGCTTTGGGGGGTTAGAACAAAAATGTTTTGGGTTCAATTTCCTGGGGTCGGCACAGACTGTTCCTGTGTGTCCGACACTGAGCCTACTTCCGTTGTCAACTGATAAAAGACTCCAGGAAGCCCATAGAAAATCTAATGACAGTACATTACAAAAAAGTTTAACTTTAGGAAAGAGAGTATTTCGAATATTTTTGTTCCCACTGGACAATCCCTTTAAGGGGCTTACATATCTTTTTACAGATTATTATAATATAATTTTGGGAGTTGTCCACCACTGCTTGACATGCTTTCCCTTTTTACACATATATACGAATAAAACTGGGGTAGGGGGGTTTTATTTCTAAATATGTAAAAAAAAAATTTTTTATTTGATAGGCTGTAAAATAGAACAGACATAGCACAAACTAGTACAAACATAGCATTTGTAAGTAGATAAGTCGTTACATACAACAGCTTCCATCATCTTACCTCCTGATGGTTCTTCTTCAGGTAGGCCAGCTCTTCAGACAAGTTCTCATACTGGACCTCTAAGTCTCCCTGAAAAATAGTTAGTCACAAAGACTTTTCGAAGCCCCTAGTCGCCCCACACTTGGTGTATAGACATCTTTTCAAACCTTATGAACAAAATAAAGTAATATTATGTAGCTATTATGCATATTCTATAATATATCTTTATCTTCAATGTCAAGTGATAAAACATTGGGCTTTATTTATCAAAACTGTCTAATAGTAAAACTTGTTGCCCAAAGCCACCATTCAGCCACCTAAAAAGACACCAATATTCTAAATTACCACATGACAATTGATGGGGCTGATATCAATTTTGATTTGGAGCCCAGAGGTCTCAAACTATGCCTCTGGTATCTTTATTGTGCTCCATGCTTACTATTGTTTGCACAAAGGGGTTTTCTCACCATGTAGTTTTGCACAGACTCCTACTTTCTATAGAAGTGATTAACATATCAGCTCTGCTGATTCTAGCTGACATAAGTGCAGGAGATTTCATTTGTAAGTAAACAACGCTACTGACCTCCCAGGAGTGAAAAGTGCTTTTCAAAGGTAAACAATTAAGCAATCTAATCTTATAAGACCTTTCTAACATGATGATATCACTCCCTGCTCCCTGACTAATCAGGAAGGGAGATATGGATGGTAACCTAGAGACATTTGTGTGCAACCAGAGCAGATAAAATCTATCTTATCTCCTGACCAGTGCAATATATACACAATGGGCCACATGTATGAAAACGGTCTTGGTTTAAGACTTTCTTTGTTGCCCATAGCAACCAATCAGAGCTCCCCTTTCATTTTTTTTGAGCACTATATGAAATGAGAGGGGGAGGGGAGCTCTGATTGGTTGCTATGGGCAACAAAGAAAGTCTTAAACCAAGACAGTTTTCATATATGTGGCCCAATGTGTTTAGAAAAAGTCTTCAATTACCTGTCCCTACATGTTGAAAACTAATCATTGTAGTGAGGAAACCCCTTTAAAGTATATTCTATCTCTGGCTTTTACAATATCCATCTTCAATCCAAGCCCAACAAATGTATGTTCCATGGATTTTTAGTAGCATCATCTCACATGAAGACTAGACTTACTTTACCTTCTTTTTTAACCTTTCTACCAGCATCATTTGACCTCAAGGTGTCTGATAAATCTCCATAACCTCCAACTTTTGCGCACTTCCACGCATACCAGATATTCAGGGTCTAACCAAACTATATCCCAACTCTTCTATTTAACATCATATCTCCAAAATGTTACTGCATAAGTAAGTAAAAGTGTTCAATTATTCTACTAGCAGTCGTGGACCTACTTCATTTTGAAGTCATCAGCGGCCAGCCTGGCATTGTCAATCTGCAAAAGTACACGGGAATTTTCGAGTGTGGCTGCCAAAATCTATAACAAAGAACAAGTGCAGAAATATAATAAAATATCAAACATGTGTTGAATAATAGTAGTCAATACATGGCAAAACCATTGACCTAACTGTAACGGCTGAGGTAGTGGATCCTCTAGACCACTGCAAGCGGTGGTGTAAGCCATGCCAGGGAGCGGGGTCTAAGTAGGTCCCCTATTCACCAAAGCCTGCCGCAAGGCAGGTTGAGCTTGCTGTGGTGGGAGTCCTACTGGGTCGTAGCCCCTGACGCGACTTGCTTGCGGTGGCAGCCGTGCTGTAGCGAGGTACAGAAATGTCCGGCAGGCTCGTAGTTGGGGATAGGCAAGATGGCCTGGACAGGAGGCAAAGGTTCTTGGTGGAGGGACAGAGGCAACAAATACGGTACACAGAATATCAGAACATAGACTTTAAGGACCGCTTTCTCACAAGGCACTATTAATCAGGCAGGGAACCAAGAAAGGGCAGGGCTTAAATAGGGTCAGTGCCCTGTGATGGTAAATCACCAGCGTGCTGGCACTTAAATTTAAATTGAACTGCCACCGGCGCGCACTAGGGAGTGGGTGCGGTCCCGGCAACTGGCAGGAGCGAGGAGAGGTGAGTGAAGCACAGAGCTGCGAGTGCGCCTGTGAAGCCACTCGCTGCAGGAGCTGCTGGAGTACGGTTGCGCCTGTGAGCACCCATGAGCACCCGTTACACTAACAATAAAGGGTGCAGACATGGAGGTAAATCCCATGTGTGAAGAGACTCAAAAGGTAATACTGGATTCGCTTTGAAGATCAAAGGATACTTCTCGCTGGTTGAGAGGAGCTGGGTACGAAGCGCTGATAGAAGACTCAAAAGGTGCCACCACTTCCCTATTTTAGAAGACCAATAGTATTAAATGGATGAGATAGTTTGTTAGACAGTTTTTTGCATTCAATTGTGATGATAAAGGCTAATGACAGTGGAAACAACAAAAAAATGATTATTAATGAATAGTACTCTATGGGTCTATGTGTTTAGCTCAAAGACAATGGGACTTTACCTTGCTTCTCAAGTCATTGATAATGTCATAGTATTTGCTGTAGTCTTTAGAAGCTGCATCTGCTCCAGCAGCAACTTGTTTTTCATACCATTGCCGGATCTTCAATTCCAACTCGGAATTGGCAGCGTCCAGGGCTCTCACTTTCTCCAAGTAGGAGGCCAGTCGGTCATTGAGGTTTTGCATTGTCTGCTTGTCATTTCCAGAAAACCCACCAAAGCCACCAGAAGCGGATGCAGCACTAGATCCAAGAGCAGAGCTTAGAGAAAACCCTACACCCGATCCACCACTGAGTCCTCCTCCATAGCCGCTACCACCAAAACCTCCTCCATAGCTGCTACCACCAAAGCCTCCTCCATAGCCGCTACCACCAGAACCTCCTCCATCGCTGCTACCACCCAAGCCCCCTGCATAGCTACTACTGCTAAAACCACTTCTAGAGCCTCCAGATGAGCTTGAAACTTGAAAGGATGATGCAGAGCTTGGCCAGTAGGAAGTCATGGTGGATGCTCTGATGTTGGTTCTCTAGTCTGCGTAGAGATGAGCAGACAGTGTGGATGCTGATGGTTGTCACTTCTCTCTCTTTATATATATGTTTATATATAGGCTTTAGTGGGCGTTTTACACTGACTGGAAAAAAGCATTTCTAGTGAACACTTGTTTTCAAGCCTACCCAAAAGTGTTTCAATCCCTTCAGGGGACTGTCTATGTGTCTGTTAGTCCTACTGGGGGAATTTTTTCTTTGCAATTATTTCCTCCAAATTCTTGCCTTTAACTTCCATTAATGTTTGCAGCAGTCTTCATGCTTGAGGCAATGAAGATGACACTTCTGTGAAAAACCGGCAACACAAGTGCACATTTTTTTAAAGTGTCATTTTCAGTGTCAAAAATCATTAATTAAAACAAATCATTTGTGCAAAAGCAGTTACAGTAAATAATACAATATAACATTTCATAAAACACCTTTACATTATAATGTCATGACTATTATCTGACTCTTTAAACTATGATACATTGATTTTTGAACTCAATGGGGCAGATTTATCAATGCTGTCTAACTCTTACACCATGTAAAGTTAGATCACACAGTCTTACAATGCCCAACATCATATCATACTGTTGATAATTCTGGCATATGTTAGATGTAACGGCTGGGCGGTGGATCCTCTGGACCACCGCAAGCGATGATAGCTAAGCCACGCCAGGGAGCGGAGTCTAAGTAGCCCCCAGTATTCATCAGAGCCCGCCACAAAGCGGGATGGACTTGCTGCGGCGTGAGGCTACCAGGTCGCTACCCCTGACGTGACTTGCTTGCGATGGCGGCCGAGGTACAGCGTGGTAGTCCGAGAATCGTAGTCGTGGGCAGGCTGTAAGGTCAGGGCTGACAGCAATGGTTCGTGGTCGTGGACAGGCAGGAAGGTCAGGGCAGGCGGCAGAGGTTCGGAGTCGAGAAATGTAGCAAGAGGTCTGGTACACGGTAAGGCGAGAATATACTTAGGAAACGCTTTTGCTAAGCACGAGGCAACATAGATCCAGCAAGGAGTGATTGTGGAGCGTAACCTTAAATAGGGGAAGCGCCCGGCAATTAGCCAATTACCGGGGCGCTGGCCCTTTAAATTTCCGAGAACGAGGGCGCGGACGGGACAGGAATGAGGTCAGGTGAGTCTGTGAGTGCTGCAGACCCACTGTTCGTCCCGCGGACAGCGGCGCCAACCAACCCCGGCAAACACCCGGGGTGGGCGGACACGGGTGCGCCCGCAGCCCGCGGGCTGAGGAGCGGGACCACCCGCGACATTAGAACTGTCTGCAGTACTCTAGTCGAACTTTACACGTTTTATAAGTTGACTTACTTTACACCACTAACTGTGCCAAAATGTTGGCGCTTTTTTGGGGGCCACATTGTCGCACCCTTAGGGTGACTTGTCCCAATACGCAAGCTCCATTTTCTTGGTCTATTTTGTGTCAAAAACACTTTTGACATCATAGTCTCAATATAAATGAACTGTAATATACTAAAACTAAGTGCATTATACGCTGGGCAGGACACATTGTAATGCACCTAAAAAGGTGCATTACTTATAGTAGCGATGATACGCTGTGCGCCTCCCTAACACAATGTGCCTATCAAGGCGCATTATATACGCAATGATACACTATGCACCTCTATTTGCACAATGCGCCTAAAGAGGCGCATTAAGTTTACTATGCATACCTGGTGTATACCTGACACCAGATTTTTGAGAGAATCGTACTTTCCGGCGCACTTTACACTGATTTAGTCCGCCTAAAATCCGCTGCAGCATTGACAATTTTCAGACATGACGCCTTTAATCACCACCTTTCGGCTATGCCATGCCCCTGTTGTCGGACAAGTTGCAAAAGTGATTACAAACTATCTAAAATACATAATAAGTGTGGTGTAAAAGTCGTAAATTAATATTTTTGATTCAAATTGTGCCAGAATTTTGGTGCAACTGCCTTGTTCCCCTATATTTCTAGACATTAAAAAAAAAATCATTGGTGGCATGTGACTGTAGACTGCATCGACCCTGTGATGGACATTTTTATAATGAGGCTCCTGGATAAGTCAGTAACAATGCTTTTCAATGCCTGCTAAATCCAACAAAAGTGAATTGAGAAGCGCTCCTCAAATGCAATGTAATAACCCAAGCCAAGTGAATCATGGATTTGGTGGTTGGTGAGCGACCCAAGATCTTCAAAGGGGTTTCCCATCCCAGAACATGAGGTGTTCCATTGTACAAGGAAAAAACTTTCTAAGGACCACAGAGCCTAACCAATGCTGTGGCCCCATTACTTGCGAGGATTGTGGGGGTCTTAGTAGTTGGACACTCAATGATCAGAAAGTGATGGCATATCCAAGCAATATACAGTATATTTACTTTCTGGAATTGGAAAACTCTGTTTGCTAAAACCTAATTTTTGTATAATAGATAGAAGACTCCTACTGCTTTTTTTTTAATGGGTTACTTGAACCTTCACAGAACCTTCTTCTGAACATGGCGTACACCTTAGCTATTGGTTGGCAGCTTTATCTCCTGACTCCCCCATAGACGCATACCTGGAATATCCTTTTCAGTGGGGAAAGAAAAATAAGCGTCTAGCAAATTCCTTGGGCTATGGGTTAACACCCACGGGAATAAAACACTGGATATGTTAAAATCCAACATGCTCTTTCACCTAGCCTATGCTATTCAGGAAACTGGTTACAGCCCCATTCAGGCCCCGTTATTCAACTGGTCCCAATTTACAAGGATGGTGGATACCAACTCAGGTCCGAGGTAAGGGAGCCCCAAGGCAATTTCCCCATTTTCTCTTACAATAATGGAAACTTGAAAAAACAGAGCAAAATAAAAGATTAGACTTGGGAAAGTCTTTTTTTAAAACGGGTTATTCCAAGTAGAGAACCCATAATATGCTCTTTATACTCTGCTCTATTATATCATGTGAAGAGAAAAATGGGTTCCCTCAGTAGGGAAACCCCTCTATGAGCCTATACGAAGAGGTTTTGTGTTTCCCCATGTGTGACTACCCTCCTGGAGTTTTGTCTCGTAGATTCTTACCACTGAGATGATTTGGAGAAGGCAATGTCCATTTGTTGTAGGTCCTGTTGAGTTTGGCGTCTACATGATGCCGTTAGGGGAAGTGTAAGTGGAGCAAACTGAATGGTATGAAGGGCCAGCATCTAGGAATCTAACTATACCACTTTTTTATTCCTTTATATTGGTAAGTCAATTGGTGAATTTTGATGTAATGCACATGTATACATAAACAGATTAAGAAATAAAGAAACAAAAGAATTGTTATTGGAGTAGCTAATCTGTTTATTATGAGTAAGGCAAGGAGAAGCCTTTGCATGGGTCTACGGTGGATACTTTGAGAAAAAGAGAGTGTACAGCGGTTGTTTTTTTCATTGTTGAGATTGCATTTAAACCCTCCCTTGTCCATCGGAGGCAAAAAGGACATTGTTTTAGCCTCTGTCTAGTGAATGGGTAATGGTTGTCTATGTTTGGTATGAGTGCCTTTAAGATGGGCATGTGTGTAATAGGGGCTTCCAGGAAGAACACCAATGTTGCAGTTTAACTAACTGTTATTTTAACAGTGGCATGACCTCTTCTCAGGGCAGGGCTGGGATGACGATTAGGCGCCTAGGACGCCACTTTATCCCAGACAGAAAAGTGGGTGCAAGGGTAAAAGGGGGCTAAATTTTTTCCCGTTGGAGGGGCGCTAAAACCTTATTTGAATGGGAATCCAAAATACCTTGCCCCCATTTCCTTTTTTTTTTTTTTCCCCCTCAAGGATTTTCAATCTTTTTAAAAGGTTCCATCAAGGGGGGGCTTTAACCATTGCTTTTTTTTTCTAAAGCCTGTCCTACTTTGTTGCTGTATGTCTCTCAGCCTGTCCTACTTTGTCTGGTACCCCATTGCTCTCCTATATGCAGAAAAACAGAGCGTACTACTCTTTTTAAAAAGGGGAATTGTTCTGTGCCTCTATTAGTTCTGATAGTCTCTATGCTACTACCTTTTGCAAATCCAACAAACCCAGCTGCATCATGCTTTTTTTACTTGCATCCTACCTGTGCAATATGGGAAGAAAAGGGCCCAAAGTATCCGGGTCCTATTAGTTGTGTTTTTAAAGAACCTCTTGCAGCTACACTGTAACAGTAAGTTTACTTTTGAAGACCTGGTTCTGAATTATTGCAGAACAGTTAGGAATAAAGGTCTCACTTTAGCTTTCTGACTATAGGAAATTCTAGATTGTGTTTCACATTTATCATTTTAAACTTATTGCCTTTCAGCCCCTTTTTGCCCAAAAAGCCCACTTTGGGCTGAAAGCCCTCCAGAAATAAAGTCCTTCTAAACCAAAAATGGGGCCCACTACCCCTTTCTGCCCTTCTAATAACTCTTTTTTTAAATTTCCCCTCCAAAAATAGTAACCACTCCCCCAAAACCCCAAAAACATAGTCTGGAATTTCCCTGATGGTTTCAGATTTTTCCAACAACAGAGTAACTAAACCCCTTGGGGGAGGGTTTGGGCCAAGGGGCCAAAAAAAAACGCCATCAAAACAATTTTGTGAAGTTCTCAGCACCTCAGCCAATTAGTTAAACCCAAGAATTGGTTTCATATATTTTTGTATAACACCAACTTGTTCAATAGCATTGTAAAGAGATTATCACAATTCAAGTGTGCTGGTCCCCAATGGGACTCACATGGGAAAAAATGCAAAAATTTTTTAAAGAGTGAAAAGGGGAAAAAATTCCAAGAAACCCAATGTAGATTTTGGGTTTTTGCACCCAAAACCCCTCATGTTTGAACCCATCAGGGCAAAACCCCCCGTTGTCCTTTTTCCCCTAAATGTGGACATTTTCCCTACAAGTGGAATGTGCTGCACTCAACATTAAAGGGGTTTTCCTACTACAAATATAAGCTTTCAACTTGAAAACCCATTAAAGGAAATTTTTTTTTAAATTCATGGCAATAAAATTTTATTTTAAAAACATAAATTAAACAGGGGTTAAAAAAACCCCTGGGCCTAAAGGCACCCCCAACATTAAAGTTTTTCGGGGTTTTTCCTTAGCATTGCACAGGGGAAGTCATTTTTAGTCACTTCTGCACGGGTGATATCAAAAATTGTCAGTAAATTCGTGGGAGATCCGAAAACATGCCCTTTGTTGGGGGGCCCTTTGGGAGATTTGGAAAAAAGTTGGGAACACTGAGATAAAGTTTTTTTTTTATATCCCTGATGCCCACGGGAACCCTTGGTTCCCTTTTAAACCCTGATCAAAAAACTCGTTACCCTATTAGAGCAAGCGCTCAAGCAGGAGTCGAGCCCCACCCCAGGACCTGAGCTCGGGAGCAAACTACCCCTAAAAAAGCGGGAGGCTTTAACAAAAAAATAAGGGCCCCATAGAAAACTTTCCATGGGGCCCCCCACCCGTCCTTAAAAAAAAAAAAAAAAATAAAAAAACTTACCCCCATGTTCTGTAAAGAAAAAAGGGAAAAAAAAATGTAAAACCACCACACCCCACACACACCCCCCCCCAACACCCAGACCACCCCGCACCCCACCACCACAACCCAACCCCAATCCGCACACGCAAGTTAAAAACCCCCAAAAGCCACTCACACGCCAGACAAAACCCGCACACCCACTCACAGCCAGGCACATCCGCACACGGGGTTTAAATTAACGGCACGCACATCCCCGCCCCACGCCGGGCCAAACACGCTACACCCCAAAAATTCCCGCACACGCGGTTATATGCCACAAACATCCCACTCACCCCGGGCCCACCCCTTTCACACATCCGCACACCCCAACACACCCCCCCACACCCCCCATCACACACAACACCCAAACCACATGCAAGACAAAAACCTACACAAAACCCCACACCCCCAAACACACACATACCCCAAAACCCCAAAACCCAGACACACGCTGAATATGGGACAGCAACCCTTTATTTCAAAATAAATTTTATTTTATGTTTTTTTGTGGGACCCTTTAAACCCTTTCCCCCCTGCACAAATACTTTAAACTTATGTACATATTACTCACACACATCACACACACCTACACACAATAAACATACACACATCTACAAAAACCCATAAAAATATTCATACACCCTTTAACAGAAAACACACACCCTATCCCAAACAGTCAAAACCCAATACAAAATTACAGACAAAACACAACTAATACATACGTCACACATACTTACTTGTTTCAGTGCCCCCCCGGGAAGATTTTTTGGGGGGGGGTTTTTTCCCCAATACGATTTCTCCCCCCCAGAAAAAGCAACCCCCCCCCCAAGTTTTTTCCCGATTTGGGGCACACAGCAGCTGGAGGAAATATGACACGGAAAAAGGGGGGAGGGGGGGGCGGGCTGGGGGACAGCTTTTTTTTAAAAGCTACTTTTTTTAGAACTCCATGGAGCGTGAAATGAGGGGGCTGCCCCTAGGGATGTTATCTAGGGTTTATTTTTTAGGGCTGGGTCAAAAGTTTTTTTTTTCCCGGGCCCGGCCCCTAGAAAGTGGGGCCCCCGGTTCCCCCTGATAAAAAGGAAAGCTTCCTCCTGACCCTGCGGGCAGAATAGCAAAGGGGCACGCCGAGGGCGCCCTTCTCCTAACAGCGGGCGCGCCCCTTTTAAAACGCTGGGGGCCGGAGGCCCGGGTTCCCAAGGGGGCCCAATATGCCCGGGCCCCGGGCCCAAAAACCACCAACATTGAGCTATTTTGTGGGTTCCCCGGGGGGGCGGGAGCTGAACAAAACTGGGGAGCAGACATGTTTAGCAGCTTACCCGGGGCCCGGGGCCCCCTCAAGCCCGGGCCCTGGGCCCGCTGCTAAAATCGCAACCCATACTTACGCTCCTGCTAACAAAAATTACAGATAGATAACCATTGTTTTAAAAGCCCCTCACAGCACAGGGACCTGTTTTTAACTAAAAAATTTAACTTTCCTCCTGTCATGTAAGGGTTTATGCTAATCGCTGCCAAATAAAACCACCCCACACCTGGGGAGACAATGAGTGAAAAACTACTTGTCAAATAGTCTAAAAAAAAGGGGAATCTAGCAAAAAACCAAAGAGTACTATTTATGACAAATTTTTACAAATTTTGCCACGGGAAAAATTTAAAACTCTATCATTTTTCCAATCTTATAAAGCACAAAAATTTAAATTTTTTATTCTGTAAAACCCAATTTTAACCTCTAAAACACACTTTTTAAAAAACCGATTTCAAACCCACTAAATTTGCCTCTCTAATTGTGAAAGGAAAAAACTCATTTTCAATTACAACCCGGGTTGGAACACCACCTATTAACGGGGGAACCCCTTTAAAAATTTTACAAAAATTTTACAAAACCCCCAAACAGAACCCAAAAAACTTCTTATTTGGGCATCATCCCAAAATCTGATGGACATAAAACATATAGGGCGAAAATTTAAGGGGCTTTCCGCCTTTTTTTTTGGCGTATACTGCCCCCCCCGGCCCAAAACCCCCTGTGGGACGCGGGGAAAGCATTGTTAGGCGAAAGTGTTCCCACTTTCAGCCTCAAAAACTCAGAGGAAATGAAACAGGGAAAGGGGAGGGGGCCCCAAAGCAGGCATTGAAAGCTTTTTCGCAGCTCCAAACGGGCAGACCTGGTTTTTTTTTGGGTCTAAATCCCCGACAAAGGCAAAGTAAAAAAAAGGGGATGGGGAAAACTTGCGGGGAAGCAGATCGAAGATCGCGGAAAAAAAAAAAAATTTTTCGGGGGTCCGCTCCGTGCAGCAGTAATATGATTCCCCAAAGAAATCGCCTTATAAAGGGGGAAAAAAATTGGGCAGAAAAAGCTGAAAAGTAAAAAAAAACATAATAAAAAAAAAACAACTTTCCCCAAAAATCTAGAACGCCAAAATCAAGAATTTGATATTGGAAATTGCCGGGGGAAAAACATAATTCAAATTCTAAACCTATTCTCATTGGCGGCATAAAACCCGCCCAAACAGAATAGGGAAACGACAGTGAAACCCTTAAAACCTATGGGGAAGGATTTAAACCCAACAAACCACGGCGGGGTAAAATTTAAAAAAACAAAAAAAAGACAAAAAGGGGCTGATTGGCTTTAGCTAGCGGGCTTTGGTATCCCCTCAATCAGACGCGAGATACTTCTCCCCCTTTAGTCCCTGGAGAGATGGGCCTCTTTAAATCCCGGGTCTCAGCGCCGTCGGGATGAAGTTTTTTAATAAAAAAATTAAATTTTTTTTAAATGTAAAACATTATCAGAAAAAAAGCCGAACCCTTCTTTTTTAAAAAAAAACAGTTAAAAACCCCCAAAAACCTTTGTCGCCGAGAACCCCCTTCGCTACATAGGGAATTGCAATAGAGAGAATTTCCGGGAAATACAGTAATTCAAATTGTTTAAAAACTATTTTCATTGGGCCCGGGATAAAACCCGCCAATCAGAAATAGGGGGCGAAATGCCCAAATTAAAAACCCAAGAAGGGTATTAAAAAATCAGAATAGGGGCGACAAAGTCCCAATAAAACCTTTATGGAAAGTTTTGGGCCAAAACGAAAGGAGCGACAGGGGCCCCCTTCTAACCTATGAAGGAGTAATTAAACCCAAACAAAATAGGGGCGCAAAGTCCCAAATTTTTCCTATGGAAAATTTGGACCCAAACAAAAAACAAAGGGGGGGGACGGTTTCCCAAAAAACATAAAAAAAACAGAAAAGAAACTGATTTTGGTGACTAAAACGGTTGGGTTGCTATCCCCCCAATCAAGCGCGAGCTCCCTTTTCCCCCTTATTTCCCATGGAAGATGGGCCTCTGAAATCTCGGCTCTCCCCGCGCCGTGCGGCATGAGAAAAAATGAAAAAAAAAGAATTTTTTTTAATTCAAACAAACATATAAAGAGCCGAACCCTTCTTTAAAAATAAAGCATTAAAAACCCAACCAAAACTTTTGTCGCCGAGACCCGCGCTACATGGGAATTGCAATAAAGAATCCCGGGAAATTTCAGTAAATCAAATGTTAACTATTCTCATTTTCCCAATAAACCAAACCCAAACAAATAGGACACAATGTCCCATTATAACCCAAAGGAGGGGAAAATTTAAACCCAACCCGAATAGGGGGCACCCAAAAAACCCCCCTTAAACCATGGAGAAAAATTTACCAATCATATTTAAAGGGGGGGACAGTTCAAAATAAAGTAAAAATCAAAACGGGGAAAAATGGGGGGTTTGGGTTTTAAACAGCGGGGCTCGCCGGGTTTCCCAAACAACGCCGGGTACTTTTTCATGGGTTTTTAGGGGGAAAAAAAATTCTGAGCGCGCTCTGTGATTGGCAAAAATTAAAAAAGGGGCCGTTATTTGGACCAAAGGGAAAACAGCACGCACCAAAGGGTTTTTTTAATGCAATCAGAAAACAAAAATGAACAGGCCGAAATCCAAAATTTAACACTACAGAAGTTTACCGATGTGTAAAATAAAATGAATGAAAAAATGGGGGGAACAAATAAAAAAATTAAAAACAATAAAATCTTTTTTAATTTTTTTATTTCCCTTTCAAACCCTTTCTATTGATCCTTGGCTAACGAAAATAAAAAAAATAAACAGATTTTTTTTTGATTTAAAAATTTTTTTTTCCCTTTTCCCATATTAATTTTTATTTTTTATACACACGGGCAACTTTTTTTAGGGTTTTAAAATTTTTTATTTAGCCATGTCCGTTTTATTTTTAGATTGCTTTGAAAACCCATAGGCGGGGTCGCTCCTCCCCAAAATTTTTTGGCCCCAAAAAACGGGGCCTCTTTTAACTTAGCCAATCCCCAGAGCGCGCTCAAATTTCTTTCCCCATAGAAACCCAAGAAAAGTAGCTCGCGCTCCCGATTGGCTAAGCTGGGACGGGGCCCCTTTCCCCCTTTAAAACCCCAAACCCCGGCTCCTTTTCTGCATTTTTTTCTGTATTTTGAACTGTCCCCCTTTGAAAATGATTTGTCAATTTTTCCCCCAAAGGGTAAAAATAGGGCATTTTCCGGGTCCTTTTTTTTAATTGGGCAATTCTCCTCCATAGGTTTTAAAAGGGGCATTGTCGCTTTCCAAATTTTGATTGGTTCCCAATTTTTCCTCCAAGGTTAAATGGGCATTGTTTGCCCCTAAATTTCAAATTTGGGTGGTTTTTGCCCACCAATAAAAAGCTTAAAAAAATTTTAATTTCGTTTTCCCGGGGAAATTCCCCTAAAGCCCAAATTTCCCTTTTGTAGCGCCGGTCCCGGGGACAAAAGCTTTTTCGGGGTTTTTAAAGCTTTATTTGTAAAGAGGGTTTGGCTCTTTATCGATAATGTTTTACACTTAAAAAAAATGATTTTTTTTTTATTTAAAACTTCATTCCGCACGGCCTGGGGAGCCCAGATTTTCCCAAACCCCATCTCTCCCTGGACTAAAAAGGGGGGGAAATTTTTCTCGCCTCTGAAATTTGGGTGGGGAAACAAGCCACCCCCTAGCTCAGGGCCCAAACAGCTCTTTCTGTCTTTTTACGTATTTTGAAATTTCCCCCTTTGATTTTGATTTGGGCCAAAATTCTCCATAGGAAAAAAAAATGGGACCTTTTTTCGCTCCTATTCTTATTGGTTAATACTCCTTCATAGTTAGAATGGGGCCCCCTGTCGCTCCTATTCTGATGGGCCAAACTTTTTCCATAAAGGGTAAAATGGGTCTTTGTCGCTCCTAAATTTTGATTGGGTGGCTTCTGCCGACCCAAAGAGAATAGCTTAAACAATTTGAAATTACTGTATTTCCCCGGGAATTCGCTCTATTGCAATTCCCCATGTAGCGCCCCTTTTCGGCGACAAACCCGTTGTTCCGGTTTTTTTTAAATGCTTTATTTGTAAAAAAAGGGTTTCCCCCTTTTATCTGATAATGTTTTTTCACTTAAAAAAAAATTTTTTGATTAATACTTTTATGCCGCCCCGCCGCTGATGCCGAGATTTCATTTCGCCCCCTCCCCCCAAGACTATAATGGGAGGGAAATACCTTTGCCTCGTTTGGGTGGGGTAGCCAACCTCGCCCACTCAGCCAAACCCGCTCTTTCTGTCTTTTAAATGTAAATTTTTTAAATTTTTCCCCCCGGGTTTTTTTAAAAATTCTGGGAAAAAAAATTTTTCTAAAAACTTCTCCCCCAAAAACTAAAATGGGTCTTTGTCCTCCTATTCGGTTGTCAATAATTCTCCCCTAGGCTAAAATGGGTCCCCTTCCTTTCCCATTCTTATTTGGGTGACCCATCCAAGTCCCCGGGAGCTTTAAAACCAATTTAGCTCTTAAACAGCATTTTTAAATGTATTTTGAACTATCCCGCCCGTGGATTCTGATTGTTCTAAAATTTTCCCCCTAGGTTTTTAATGGTTTTACTGTCGCTCCTATTCTGGGTTTGGCCGGTTTTATGCCGACCCCTCAGAAAGCTTTTTTGAATTTGAATTACTGTTTTCCCGCTAATTTTCCCAAAATCCTAATTCTTGAATTTGGATATTGGAAAGTGATTTTTTTTATTATTTTTTGGTTTTTAAACTCTTTTCCTGAGAAAAAAGTTTTTTAACGCCTTTTATAAAGGGGATTTTGATTCCCTACTCTGCACCGGGCATCTGAAAAATTTCCCCCGCTTTCCAGCCTGTCTCGCATCGGGAAATGTTTTCGGGGGCACCCCGCATGGCGCCAAAATCCCGCACTGCGCCCAGTCCCCCCCACTGTGCCCCACCCCACACTGGCGATCGCAGAACTTTTTTCCCCCCATGTATGAGTGGGGCCCACCCTCCGGCGGGGAACAAAAGGCAAACGCCGCACGCCCTCGGTCCCCCCAAATGCGCCTAAAACCCCCTGGGGCCAAAGGGGCGGGGGACTTTTTTCCCGCATGTATAAAACCCCACTACCTCCGGGCCGAATCCTAGGGGCAGCCCCCCCACTGCGCCTCGGACCACACTGCCCCCTAAAAACACAGGGGAGGGGCCCGCGGACTTTATATTTTAAGTAAAGAGCACGCCCCGGGCCCCCCATAAATCAGGTGCAGATTCCGCCGGAAAACTAGCGGAAAGGTGCGTCCCGACGCGTCGGGATTCATACATGTGGCCCATAATGTTTCCTTGTGAGACCCTCTGCAGCGGGTAACACAGTAGAAAGAGGTAGGAAATCACAAATTAAAATGTTATGCCTGACCTCCCCAACATGATTCACCAACTAAATGGCTTCATCAGGGGACAGAGGCCTGGTAAAACTGCTTGTGACTCAGTGAAACAGTGTGGTGAGAAAACCCCTTTAATGTTTAGGAAACAATTTGTCTGCAAGTGAAAAGTTGCTCTTCTTAGAAATAAGTTGTGGCAGATTCCACTTTTTCTTCTCATATATCAATGTATTGCCTTCGGCTCATCATAATTTAAAAATCATTAGTCTAGTAAGTTGGCTTGCAACAATGTGATAATGGTATATATAGACTTCCTTAGAAAGCATTAAAATGCATAGATATCCCCGGGGTTCCAATGTAAAGGCAGTCCATCAAGTTTTGTACTGTTCTAGCTCCCTTTCATTTACATATCAGTTTTCTTTAGAAGGGACATAACAATTCCTAGGAAAGTTCTGTATGTATAGGGAAACCTTTAAACTAGTATTGCAAACCTTTCATTCTGAGTATCAAAGAGGGTCCTGGTAGTAGAAGTGAAGTGATGATTAAAGAGAATGTCCCACTTTAGACAACGATAGACTATTGCTAGGATACAGGGCCAGGCTGGGAATAAAAATCAGCCCTGGCACAAAGCCCCCAGCAGCCCACATATGATATCCGCTTAAAAAAATTCCCCTTGTTCTCGCACCTCGCCACTTTCTAAAATAGACTACACTATAAGGGTGCTTTCACACGGAGCACTTTTGATGCATTTTTGATGTTTTTGTGCAGAAAGGCAGAGCAGTTAATGCTGTACATTTCTGCACAAAAAAACGCATCAAAAAATGCACCAAAAGCGCTCCGTGTGAGAGCCCCCTAAACACAAGCAAGAAAGAAACAGTGGTGCAGAGAAACCCCTCATCACAGAGTCAGGTGTGCACTTGCTTTACAATCCGGGACAAGCCCACACTGACACTACATCAGCACCAGCATAACCAGGGCTGCCATCAGAAATTTCAGGGCCCTCTACAGCTAAAGCACCTGGGCCCCCCATTAATCCTGCCCTTTCAGCCCCGCCCCCTGTCAACCCAATTGCTCCGCCTCCAACAACCATGCCCAGCAACCACAGAAAAAAAAAAACTGCAATTGCGCCATTGTATTTGGATTTAGTTCTTGTTCCGTTTTACAACGTACAGTTTATCTACAGCATATTGCAGTAATGAGTACGTATACAATGCCCAGCAAATAACACTGCATGATCACATGATCAACATGTGTCACCACTGTTACTGACCAAACCAGTAAAGCCAGAGCAATATAACCAACAATATACAAAGACCAAATAATACCGCCACATGTCACTACGTATGGTGACTGATTCATTTATAATGTTACTGAACAAAGTAGCATACTAAAGGGCCGATATTACCAATAACCACAATATACAAAGACCAAGAAATACAGCCACATCATCACCACATAACTCCAAAGATGCAGAATAAGGCCACGATACTGTTACTGAATATAATCCATTATAATAACACCAATATTACCACCATACAGTGACCATATAGGGGGACATGTATGAAAACTGTCTAGGTGCTTTCTTTGTTGCCCATAAACAAAACCCAAACAAGTTCCCCCCCATTTCTTCAGAGCACTGTACAGGGGAGCCCCGATTGGTTGCTATGGACAACAAAGAAAACACCTAGACACTTTTCATACATGTGGCCCATAGAGGTAGATACAAGTGCACTCAGTGCAGTTACATTTAGTGACTCACAGGTGATGTCGTCTGATAAGTCGTTCACTTTCCCCTTTCTTCTCCATCCGGTCCAGGCCACCATGAGGACTTCTCCTGGACACCACTCATCCCTGCAGAATTCACAACCAAACACCTGAGACTCATAGTACCAACTGTACACACCCCCCCTATGAAAAAACTCCCCATCCATAGTTCTCCAAATACTAATAATTACCCCTTTGGTGCCTTGGTAGTTAGTTTTATAGGGACCCCTGTAGGTAAGAAGATAGTGGGTCCCTGAAGGTAGGTAGCCGGGTAGAAGGAAACGGGTTTTAGGAAGAGGAAGAACTTGAGTGGGGCACCACATGGAGGAAACTTGAGTGGTCCTACTCAGCCACCGCTTGCAGTCCCACTCAAGTTCCCCCAGCCATGTGGGGGCCCCACAGGTCTGGTGAGGGGTTTTTGAGCGGGGCCCCAAAAATATCCAGAAACTTGAGCAGGGTCCCACAATACTCAGGGGTCTTGAGCAGGGCCACACAATACTCAGGGGTCTTGAGCAGGGTCCCACAATACTCAGGGGCCTTGAGCCAGGCCTCACAATACTCAGGGTCCTTGAGCAGGGCCCCACAATACTCAGGGGCCTTTAACGGGGCCCTACCAAGACTCAGGAGCCTTTAGCGGGGTCCTACCAAGACTCAGGGGCCTTTTTCGGGGGCCCACATCATTCAGAGGCCTTGTGCGGGGCCCCAAGACATTCAAGGGCCTTGTGCGGGGCCCCAAGACATTCAGGGGCCTTGTGCGGGGCCCCACGACATTCAGGGGCCTTCTTCGGGGCCCCACATCATTCAGGGGCCTTGTGCGGGGCCCCAAGACATTCAGGGGCCTTGTGCGGGGCCCACAACATTCAAGGGCCTTGTGCGGGGCCCCAAGACATTCAGGGGCATTGTGCGGGGCCCCATGACATGCAGGGGCCTTGTGTGGGGCCCCACAACATTTAGGAGCCTTAGTTGGGCCCCACGACGTGTAGGGGCCTTATGTGGGGCCCCACGATGTGTAGGGGCCTTATGTGCTTATGTGGGGGCCTCAAGACGTGTAGGGGCCTTATGTGGGGCCCCACGATGTGTAGGGGCCTTATGTGGGGCACCCACAACATTTAGGCCACAACATTCAGGGGCCCCACAACATCGGACAGTGTCCTGGGGTCCCTGTTCATTAATTGGGGCCCGGCGCTGCTGCGGGGGGGGGGGGGCGCGCTGCGAGTCACGCTGCGCTATAGAGTAATTCATGTCAGTGTATAACTTACCACATCCTCAGCCTCGCTGCGCGCGGCCGCAGCGCTCTTTCCCGGGGCAGCCGGGGGCCCTCCTCCTTCCTCGGGCTGCGGGAGCAATGCGTGCTTATTTAAATCAGTGAGGCCCGCCCACTGAATTCATTTGTCAACGTCCCGGCCCGAGGAAGGAGGAGGGGCCGTCCGGCTGCCCAGGCACGAGCTGCTGCGCCGCGCGCAGCGAGCTGAGGATGTGGTAAGTTTTACACTGACATGAATTACTCTATAGCGCAGCGTGACTCGCAGCGCGCCCCCCCCCCTCAGCAGCGCCTGCACGCATCAATCATTATTGTGAAGCAAAGGGGCGGAGCCTGCCAGCGGCGGCGGGCCCCCCCTTTGCTTCACAGTCCGGCCGGGCCCCGTACGGCAGTACTGGTTGTACTGCCCTAACGGCGGCCCTGAGCATAACCTACAACCCCACCAATCACATCCCGAGTAGTCAGGTCACCATCACATGAATACAGCACTGATTCAACACAGAAGTAAAATAACCCCTGACAGCAGGGACTCACAGGAGACGTCATCTCTGATGGGAGTTGTTATCTTCTCCTTTTCTTCTCCTTCTGGCCCAAACCTCCATGATGTCTTCCCTGATGAGTCGTTCCCTTCCCTTTTTTTCTCCGTCCAGTACAGCAGGCAGTGTCTTCTTCTAGTGGTCACTACTCGTCCCTGTAGAATTTACCACTAATATATCTTAGACTCCTCTCTTTTCCAGCACTTTCCTATCAATTCCCCAAACAGCGTATGTTAGACCCTAAAAATTAGAAATTAAAAAAATGTCAGATAAGTGGCATGTAAATAGGTAGACCCCCATTAGGCAGGTAAACAGAGCCTTCCTCATTTAATTTGGTAGGTAGAAAAGGGCCTACCCCTGTAACTAGCCCAGGTAGCAAGGGCTGCCCCCAGTAACTAGCCAGGTAGCTGGGGCTGCCCCCCGAACTACCGTAGCTGGGCTGCCCCCCTCC